>NC_069463.1:27584535-27653690 GCF_026875155.1 Cherax quadricarinatus
AATTCTTGATCTTATCACATTATTCACACTCTTGAAAGCTATTACACTCTTGTAGGTATGTTCACTGATTCACTCACGTACGATGACCGCTTATAATATCTTAGGACAGCCACTAGAACGCTATATCCTGGGAGCACTATTCAGCGATACTGCTTCACGTGTGTGTGTGTACTCACCTATTTGTGGTTGCAGGGGTCGATTCAAAGCTCCTGGCCCCGCCTCTTCGCTGATTACTACTAGGTCCTCTCTCTCCCTGCCCCATGAGCTCTATCATACCTCGCCTTAAAACTATGTATGGTTCCCGCCTCCACTACGTCACTTTCTAGGCTATTCCACGGCCTGACTACTCTATGACTGAAGAAATACTTCCTAACATCCCTTTGATTCATCTGAGTCTTCAACTTCCAACTGTGACCTCTTGTGTCTGTGTCCCTTCTCTGGAACATCCCATCTTTGTCCACCTTGTCTATTCTGCGCAGTATTTTATATGTCGTTATCATGTCTCCCCTGACCCTCCTGTCCTCCAGTGTCGTCAGGCCGATTTCTCTCAACCTTTCTTCGTAGGACAATCCCCGTAGCTCTGGGACTAGTCTTGTTGCAAACCTTTCCACTTTCTCTAATTTCTTGACGTGTTTGACTAGGTGTGGATTCCAAACTGGTGCTGCATACTCCAGTATGGGCCTGACGTAAATGGTATACAGAGTCTTAAACGAATCCTTACTGAGGTATCGGAACGCTATCCGTAGGTTTGCCAGGCGCCCGTATGCTGCAGCAGTTATCTGATTGATGTGCGCCTCAGGAGATATGCTCGGTGTTATACTCACCCCCAGATCTTTTTCCTTGAGTGAGGTTTGCAGTCTTTGGCCATCTAAACTATATTGTGTCTGCGGTCTTCTTTGCTCTTCCCCAATCTTCATGACTTTGCATTTGGCAGGGTTAAATTCAAGGAGCCAGTTGCTGGACCAGGCTTGTAGCCTGTAAAGGTCTCTTTGTAGTCCTGCCTGATCCTCATGCGATTTGATTCTTCTCATTAACTTCGCATCATCTGCAAACAAGGACACTTCTGAGTCTATCCCTTCCGTTATGTCGTTCACATATACCAAGAACAGCACAGGTCCTAGGACTGACCCCTGTGGAACCCCGCTTGTCACAGGCGCTCACTCTGACACCTCATCACGTACCATGACTCGTTGTTGCCTCCCTGTCAGTTATTCTCTGATCCATTGCAGTGCCTTTCCTGTTATGTGTGCCTGATCCTCTAGCTTTTGCAGTAACCTCTTGTGAGGAACTGTGTCGAAGGCCTTCTTGCAGTCCAAAAATATGCAGTCGATCCACCCCTCTCTCTCTTGTTTTACTTCTGTCACCTTGTCATAAAACTCTAGTAGGTTTGTGACACAGGATTTTCCTTCCCTGAAGCCGTGCTTTGTTGTCAATTATACACTTGTTTCTTTCCAGGTGCTCCACCACTCTCCTCCTGATGATCTTCTCCATGACCTTGCATACTATACACATTAGTGATACAGGTCTGTAGTTCAGTGCCTCATGTCTGTCTCCCTTTTCAAAAATTGGGACTACATTTGCCATTTTCCATACCTCAGGGAGTTGCCCAGTTTCAAATGATGCATTGAAGATCTTTGTTAATGGCTCACACAATATCTCTGCTCCCTCTTTAAGGACCCATGGAGAGATGTTGTCTGGTCCCACCGCCTTTGAGGTGTCAAGTTCGCATAGCAGCTTCTTCACCTCCTCCTTGGTTATATGTACCTCATCCAGCACTTGCTGGTGTGCCCCCCTGTTCTGATTTCCTGGAGTCCTACTGGTTTCCACTGTAAATACCTCTTTAAATCTTGTGTTGAGCTCCTGACATACCTCTTGGTCGTTTCTTGTGAATTCCCCATCACCCTTCCTCAGTCTGATTACCTGGTCCTTGACTGTTGTTTTCCTCCTGATGTGGCTGTACAACAGCTTCGGGTCAGTTTTGACTTTCGATGCTGTCATTTTCATATTTTCGCTGAGCCTCCCTTCTTATCTGTGCATATTCGTTTCTGGCTCTTCGGCTGATTTCTTTATTTTCCTGAGTTCTCTGTCTTCTGTACCTTTTCCATTCTCTAGTATGCCTAGTTTTTGCTTCCCTACACCTTTGGGTGAACCAAGGACTCGTTCTGTTCTTCCCATTATTTCTGTTTCCCTTGGAAACAAACCTCTCCTCTGCCTCCTTGCATTTTGTTGCCACATAGTCCATCATTTCTTGTACTGGTTTTTCTGTCAGTTCCCTCTCCCACTGAATGTCTTGAAGGAAGTTCCTCATGCCTGAGTAGTTCCCCCTTTTGTAGTTTGGTTTTTCCCACCCTATTCCTGCTACACTCTCCACTTCGAGCTCAACTATGTAGTCGAAGCACAGAACCACATGATCACTAGCTCCCAGGGACCTTTCATGCATGATATTCTCGATGTCCGAACTACTCAAGGTGAATACAAGGTCCAGTCTTGGTGGTTCATCCTCTCCTCTCTCTCTGGTAGTGTGTCTAACATGTTGATGCATGAGGTTTTCCAGTACCACATTCATCATCTTGGCTCTCCATGTTTCGGGACCCCCATGGGGCTCCAGGTTTTCCCAATCTCCTTGTGATTGAAATCACCCATAACTAGTAACTTTGCTCCCCCCATGTGTGCTCTCCTGGCCACCTCGGCTAATGTGTCGACCATTGCTCTGTTGCTCTCATTGTATTCTTCTCTTGGCCTCCTGCAGTTCTGTGGTGGGTTGTACATTACTGCAATTATCACCTTATGTCCCTCAGACTGGATTGTTCCTACTAAGTAGTCCTTTTCGCCCGTGCCATCCATTCCTTCCATTTTCTCAAAACCCCACTGGTTTTTAATGAGCAGTGCAACTCCTCCTCCCCATCTCCTCCCTCTGTCTTTCCTGAGGATTTGATATCCGGATGGAAAGATTGAATCTGTTAATATTCTGGTGAGTTTTGTTTCTGTGAGTGCTATTATGTCTGGGGATGTCTCCTTGATTATTTTGTGCCACTCCTCATACTTATTTGTTATTACATCTGCATTTGTATACCACACCTTCAATTTCTTTTCTAAGACTGTGGTCTGGGAGGTGTATTGGGGTTGGGGAAGTGGGAGACCTGATAAGAAACTATGGGTGGTTGCTGTGGGGGTGGAGTTTGTAATGCAGTGGGTGGGGGCATTGGATGTGGCATGGGTGTTTTGATTTAGAGTGGTTGCACTGGGGTTGACCTCGTTGGGGGCTTCTATAGGAAGTTGTGAGGGAGGCTGTATTTGATCTTCTTCCTGGATCTGGGATCTCCTGTCTGTCTTCTCCATCCCCTCTCTTTCCTCCTTTTGCCTATGTACCATCTCAGTTTCTGCCTTTCTTCTCGTGTTCTGTCGCAGTCGAGATACACCTTCCTGTATGCCGGCATGTCCCTTAATCGTGCTTTCTCCTGCAGGATCCTGTTCCGAGTTGATTCTGCCTTGAAGGTCACTTTCACTGGCTGGGTTCTTTTTTTTTACAAACCCCCCTATTCTCCGAAAATTTTCCAGCTGGGTCATGTCGTCTTCTCCTATTGCTTTCATGATGCTTTTAATTGCTTTTTTCCCCTTGTTTTCTTGCTTCATGTGTTTCCCCTTCAACTTCCTGGAGCCCATACACAAAGACTGACCTCACCCTTTCATTCTCCCACTGCATATCCCTGTGTATCCCCTCATTCAATTTGATTTCCTCCATTGCTGCTTTCCTTTCTTCAGTTTCACTAGCTAATGTACTTGGGCTCAGTGGCCTGTCATTTTCCCTTCTCGGCTTTCCCTGGGCTCTGCTGTGGTCTGTTACGGCCTCCACATATAGCTTAGCTCTTTCATTTATTACAGTCTCCTCTGGTAGAGCTTCTACATGCAGTTTTGCTCCTTCTTTCCCTACAGTCCCCTTATTTGTGACTGAGGTAGCAGTCTCTGTTGTCAATCCCAAAATGTTCTTTAGTTCTTTAGGCTGTTTCAGATTTTTCAGTTCCTCTTCTAAACTCTGTATCCTAGCCTCTGCTGCTTTGACTTGCACCTCCCACTTCCTGCTTTCCATATCTATCCCCTCTTCCATTCTCATGCTAAGTTCTAGTTTCTTTTCTCATTCATGTTCCCTTTTTATGAGCTCTGCTGCCCAATCTTCCTTTGCAGTTTCCTCCTCCTGTCCCTTGGTTTTTCTTGTTGCTCTCTGGCAACCTATTTTTGTTTTATCCTGATTGCCTCAGTGTGGGAAACCTATCTAATTCTGTGTGTTACGTTATTAGTGTGTATGTCAGTGTGTGGGGGGGAGGTAGAGGAGGAACTTTGGCTATGTGGGATAGGAGTGGGGAGGGGGATTTAGGGGGAAATATGGGGAGTGGGAAGGAGGGAGAAGCAAGTGGGTGAGTGGGAGAGGGAGAGGGGGAAGGAGGTAGAGGTGGGGAGGGGGAGGGTGAAAGAGGGAGGGGAGGGATCAGGGGAAGGAGTGAGATGTCGGTGGGAAGGGGGAGTGTATGTGAGTCTGGATATGTGGTGTGTGTGTGTGTGTGTTTTGTGTGTGTGTGTGTGTGTCTTGATGTTAGTAAATATCTTCGCTTTAACAGATTTTAGCTGTAATATTTACAGGGAAGCGCTAAATCCGAAAGAGTTGTATAACGCTTGGGTAGCAGATGATTCTTTTAATATAACATTTCGCCCAAGGGCGGGATTTACCAAACAGATAAAACTTGATTATCAAGTATCACACTTGATTTAATAAACGTTTATAATAACGTTTTGACCATAAGCATTTTAATAAAAACAGTTTAATAATAAGCGTTTTAATAAAAACGTTTTGATAAACGTTTTATCATAAAAGTTTTAATAAAAAATTACAACAAAAAGTGTTACAAAAATTTTACAGTTAAAAGAGTTTTGATAAAAAGAACGTTTTAATAAAAAATATAGATCTTTTTAAGAAAGAAGTTATAATAAACGTTTTAATAAAAAACGTTTTAATAAAAAATATAGATCTTTTTAAGAAAGAAGTTATAATAAACGTTTTAATAAAAAAATATAATAAATCTTTTTAAGAAAGAAGTCATAATAAAAAACGTTTTAATAAAACATTAATTAAAAACGTATTACTAAAAATTTTTAATGAAAAACGGTTTAATACAATAAAACATTTTAAAACGATTCTCTGTTACCAGTGTCTATCACAACATAAAACTTCGGATATTTCGTATAATCAGGTTT
This sequence comes from Cherax quadricarinatus, assembly GCF_026875155.1. Classification (NCBI taxonomy): domain Eukaryota; kingdom Metazoa; phylum Arthropoda; class Malacostraca; order Decapoda; family Parastacidae; genus Cherax; species Cherax quadricarinatus. The sequence continues at coordinate 27,589,783 of NC_069463.1, forward strand.
GATCCAAGAATAAGTCTGTATCTGTAACTTGATCAAGTCAGGTTGCTGGTGCTGGCAACCTGCACGCCCATACAGCCGTCACAACCTTAGGATTCGACACTTTCAGCAGATACCACCAGTTCCTTGGATCAAGAACCCTTGACAAGCACTAAGACAACTACCATTAAGCGTTCATCACGAGACTGATGACCATAGGTTGGTTGATCAGTGGGGCTCCCAAGCCTGTCTACTGAACGAGGCTGCTTGTCATCCGTTCGCCAACAGTCAAGAATACTTTAATACCTAAAGTAGGGATTAAGGTAGACTTGGTGTATATACACTTGTATATACCTCCCGGTGTATATACACTGTGCTATACACCTTTCTATGTATATACACTGTGGTATTCACATTTCTGTGTATATACACTGTGGTATTCACATTTCTGTGTATATACACTGTGCTATACACCTTCCTGTGTATATACACTGTGGTATTCACCTTTCTGTGTATATACACCGTGGTATATGCCCTTCTCTGTGTATATACACTGTGGCATACACCTTTCTCAGCGTATATGCACTGTGAAACACACCTCTCAGTGTATGTACACTATGTGCGTGTGTGTGTGTGTGTGTGTGTGTGTGTGTGTGTGTGTGTGTGTGTGTGTGTGTGTGTGTTCATAAAAGGTTGTTAGTCTGAGACCCAAGAAAAGAAAAAGCTATGAAAATCGGGAAAGAGGGGAAAATATAAGATACGGAATATAGACTGAAGGAACACAAACTGAAAAACCAGACAAGAGGAAAAAAAACCCTGAAAGTAAGCATAACACCGAGCATATCACCAGAGGCATAATCTTAAATAACTGCAGCAACTGACGCACGCCTGGCAAATTGGTCTCTCAGAACTCTGTACTCGACGTGTGTCAGACGTGTCAAAGAATAAACAGTACCAGCATCCAGTATAGAAACCAAAGAAAATATAGGGATTCTCAATGAAATTAGTCTCAAAATTAAGAGAAAAAGAAAAAAAGACTCTGAAAAGAGAGGAGGAATCGGGGAAGACATGTTCACTATGTACAAGATACTTAAAGGACATAATAAGCGATAGAATGAAAAGAGTTGACCCATGGAACACGAGGACACAGATGTAATTTAAATATGTAAACGAATCATAAAATATAAAAATATGCTTCTAAAGGTTGAGTGTGATTAGCAGGTGGGAACAATTTGAATCAGAAAATTGTGAAAATATTTCTTACACAGATTTAATAGGTGTAATAAGGTCGTGAAGGCGAGGAACAGTATTTGTCTACCTGCAGGTGCTCGAGATTTAATTCACACAGCCACAGAAACTAAAAAGGAACGACAATGGAAAAGGAGACAAAGAATGAAGATCAGAGATAAAGCATCAGGATGGGTTCAAGTGACAAACAAGATCTCAAAAGGTCACTACCCGGACCTCATATACGTAAACGACATACATAAAAATTAAGATCCACATTTCGTTGTTTGCAGATGATGCCAAAATATTGAGGAGAATGCAATCCTACTATAAGAACTATACTTGGTGACATTTAGAGAAATAAGAACCAGGGAAGACATGACAACAAGTAACATGATACTCAGACGACATGATAAGGCAGACAGGGACAGAAAGGTGTGGACCGAAAACAAGTGAACACAACTCGTAGTAAAAGATGCATGAGTCACAAGGATGTTGTTAAAAGAATTTCTTGAGTCTTAGGATGGTTGGGATGTGGAATGTCTTGGATAAGGAAGTGAGTAAACATTATACACAGTTGAAAGGAAAGATACAACAGGGCTAAGTAGGCAGGAATCTTATTAAACCATTCTTACGAGGCAGGTCCAGTAGCTAAGACTCGATCACTGTAACCACAAATATGGTAGCATTTATATGGACGACAGCGCACATAAACAAGCGAGGCGTCCCCAGCATGAGCTCAATTCCTGCAATAATAAACATGCTAAAACCGAAACATAATTACACTATCATATTTCTTTTCTAAATGCAGCCTTAACGATATAATAATACATATAATTGCTACAACCTTGTATTATGTGTCGGATACATAGTGATCTCCATCGCCAGAATTCCCCCAGCTCAAGCATGAATTCCCCCAGCTCAAGCATGAATTCCCCCAGCTCAAGCATGAATTCCCCCAGCTCAAGCAGGAATTCCCCCAGCTCAAGCATGAATTCCCCCAGCTCAAGCATGAATTCCCCAGCTCAAGCATGAATTCCCCCAGCTCAAGCATGAATTCCCCAGCTCAAGCATGAATTCCCCTAGCTCAAGCATGAATTCCCCAGCTCAAGCATGAATTCCTCCAGCTCAAGCATGAATTCCCCCAGCTCAAGCATGAATTCCCCCAGCTCAAGCATGAATTCCCCCAGCTCAAGCATGAATTCCCCCAGCTCAAGCATGAATTCCCCCAGCTCAAGCATGAATTCCCCCAGCTCAAGCATGAATTCCCCCAGCTCAAGCATGAATTCCCCCAGCTCAAGCATGAATTCCCCCAGCTCAAGCATGAATTCCCCCAGCTCAAGCATGAATTCCCCTAGCTCAAGCATGAATTCCTCCAGCTCAAGCATGAATTCCCCAGCTCAAGCATGAATTCCCCTAGCTCAAGCATGAATTCCCCCAGCTCAAGCATGAATTCCCCCAGCTCAAGCATGAATTCCCCCAGCTCAAGCATGAATTCCCCCAGCTCAAGCATGAATTCCCCCAGCTCAAGCATGAATTCCCCCAGCTCAAGCATGAATTCCCCAGCTCAAGCATGAATTCCCCAGCTCAAGCATGAATTCCCCCAGCTCAAGCATGAATTCCCCTAGCTCAAGCATGAATTCCTCCAGCTCAAGCATGAATTCCCCCAGCTCAAGCATGAATTCCCCCAGCTCAAGCATGAATTCCCCAGCTCAAGCATAAATTCCCCCAGCTCAAGCATGAATTCCCCCAGCTCAAGCATGAATTCCCCCAGCTCAAGCATGAATTCCCCCAGCTCAAGCATGCATCAGATAAATACAGTCATCCATTGTTTTGGACAAATACGCGATTTCCTGCTAGGTAATTGGATAGAGTAAATCATCTTAATTTTCTTAAAAGGAATAAAGCACCAAACTCAGATTATTCCTTATTTCTCAGGAGCTCATGTAGACTATGGTATACCCAGCAGGACAAAGCTGGCGGCTCGCCTACTTATTCAAGAGTAATAGTTCATTCTCAAGGTCCTCCCACCTGCTAGTAATTACTATTCTTGGGCTCACCCGGAAGGGTGTGTGTTTCTTAAATTCAAAATTGAAAAAAATATTTCTTAGCATAATATACAATGTGTAGTTTACATATAGTAGAATATTGTTAAACACAAAGAAAGCCAGTATAAAAACCATACCACGGGTGGGGCTTGAACTCGTGGTCAGAGAGTTTCAAAGCTCCAGACAGCCGCGTTACCCACTGGGCCAGCTAGCTTCCATAAGATTCATCCAACTTGGTATATTTCTACATCATAGGAAGGTTAGCATGCGGGTTCAAACCCCACCCGTCGTATGGTTTGTTTGCAATCGTGTCATTACGATTTCGTGAGTCAAGAAAGCCACTAGTACGCAGGAGCATTACGGGCAGTGTATAAATAAAAAAATTTGATTTTAATGCTAATTTTAGAGGTCAAAGAATTTTTGAGTGGTGGTGAACAGATGATACGCAGCATAATGACCCTAAATTAATCAGTCTTGTAGTAGTAATTCAAGTTCTCACCTGTATGGTATCTATAACTCTGTCTCTTAACTTTCGCCGAGCGGCTGTCAACTTAATGATATGCGAGGGCTGTTTCCTCCCTCCAATTAATTTTATGCTGAACATGAATTTTCCGAAGCCCCATTATAAAAGTTTACTAAAATTAGAATAATGATGCAAAAAAAAAAACCGATTGGAAAATATTAAAGTTGTTGGTTTAGTGTAATAACGTCATAGATATTATTTTGTTTATACCGGCGGGTAATTTGTGTGTCCGTCACGATTAAAGGACAGAGAGCCGAGCCTTAACAATTTGTTTTGATGAATGGCTCTGATGTCTTCCTAACCACCCGAGAGGTAGACATTGATGTCTACCAGCAGCGTGGTTAGGAAAAGACATCAGTGTAGTTCATTCATCAGAATTGTTGCGACTCGACCCTCTGTCCTTTAATCGTGACAAACACATTAACAACCAATTTAAAAATTATGTTTCATGTCTACCCGATGCCACTGATTTAAAGAGAGAAACTATGATAAAAAAATAAGTTATGAGAAATGAGTGACTAACCTAGAATGTTTATCACCGACTCCACAGACACTCACTGTTCATCTTCTTGTGTTGCAAGAAATGTGTCTTCTGCCTGAAACTATAATAAACTTTCAACATCAGTTTTTTTTTCCATGGAGAAAACTTAAGGTTTACCTTCCACTTAGTTTGCTGCCTTTTACCATTGCCTAAGAGTTTACCGCCCCTTATCTTCCGCAAAAGTTTTAACGACCTTTTTTTTTTTTAACTTTGTAGAATATATTCCATCGACCTTTGTTACTACAACACCTTCTCTCTGGCTGTACTGAAGGTGGCAACCAACACATTTATAAACACAGATGGGTGAACTGTGACTCCAAGACTCACGAAATCGTAATGACACGTAATGTCATTACGATTTCGTGAGTCATGTTGATAGTTTTGAGGGGACTTGAGCTAGAGTTCGTCACGGCCACGCTAGCTGGAGATTCGTCTGTAAAAACTTGCATTTGTGGTCACAGTGGTGCCTGTGCTAACCTTCCTATGGTGTAGAAATATACCTAGTTGGATGAATCTTATTGTGGCTAGCTGGTCTAGTGGCTAACGCGACGGTCTGGAGTTTTGAGACTCTCTGACCACGGGTTCAAACCCCACCCGTGGTATGGTCTGTGACTCCAAGTCTGCAGAATAGATACCAAGAATTTTATGAAAGACAATGTACATGACTGGGATACAATACCGACCAGATGAAAATTAGACACATGTGCAACATCTGGGTATCTTTATTGTAGACATATCACCATCCAGTGGCTTTATCAATACAAATTCTAGGACATAATTTGAAGACAGTAGAACTATATACAGAAGATGAGGTAATCAGTCCCTCAGTCTTGGAGTTGGTGTGGAGAGCACCGTAGTCGTGGAGATTCACGATGCTTATTCTCTCTAGGCTGGAATATTGCTGTACACTAACTGACCCTTTCAAGGCAGGAGAATATATAGATAAATTTTACTGCATGTATAAGTACCATAAAGCACCTAAATTACTGGCAACGGTGGAAGAGCCTCGACCTGTACTCCTGGAACGCAGTCGATAAAACTATATGATAATATACGCTTGGATAATCCTAGAAAGCCAGGTCCCAAATCTTCACATCGAAATCACTCCCTACGAACGCAAAAGACTCGGCAGGCGATGAACATACCCCTAGTGAAAAGCGGGGGCTTCTTGTGTATGTTGAGAGATAACACAATAAGTGTCAGAGGCCCAACACTGTTCAACTGCCTTCCAACATGCATAAGGGGGATTACCAATAGACTCCTGGCTGTTTTTAATAGGGAGCTGGACAGACACCTAAAGTCAGTACCTGACTAGCCGGGCTGTGGTTCGTACGTCGGTTTGCGTGCGGCCAGCTGTAACAGCCTGGTTGATCAGGCCCTGATCCACCAGGCTGTTACATGGTCCTGATCCACCAGGCTGTTACATGGCCCTGATCCACCAGGCTGTTACATGGCCCTGATCCACCAGGTCTGGTCATGGACCGGGTCATGGGGGCGTTGACCCTCAGAATGTCCTCCAGGTATACTCCAAGAGGCTTCAATGCTATCACGACAACTTATACATCTACTGAGACTTCACTGTTATATACATCTACTGAGGCTTCACTATTATACCAACTTATACTACTGAGGCTTCACTGATATAACATGTTACACATCTACTGAAGCTTCACTGTTATATACATCTACTGAGGCTTCACTGTTATATACATCTACTGAGGCTTCACTGTTATACACATCTACTGAGGCTTCACTGTTATACACATCTACTGAGGCTTCACTGTTATACACATCTACTGAGGCTTCACTGTTATACACATCTACTGAGGCTTCACTGTTATGTACATCTACTGAGGTTTCACTGTTATATACATCTACTGAGACTTCACTGTTATATACATCTACTGAGGCTTCACTGTTATATACATCTACTGAGGCTTCACTGTTATATGCATCTACTGAGGCTTCACTGTTATACACATCTACTGAGGCTTCACTGTTATATACATCTACTGAGGCTTCACTGTTATATACATCTACTGAGGCTTCACTGTTATGTACATCTACTGAGGCTTCACTGTCATGTATATCTACTGAGGCTTCACTGTTATATACATCTACTGAGGCTTCACTGTTATATACATCTACTGAGGCTTCACTGTTATGTACATCTACTGAGGCTTCACTGTTATATATATCTACTGAGGCTTCACTGTTATATACATCTACTGAGGCTTCACTGTTATGTACATCTACTGAGGCTTCACTGTTATATACATCTACTGAGGCTTCACTGTTATATACATCTACTGAGGCTTCACTGTTATGTACATCTACTGAGGCTTCACTGCTATATACATCTACTGAGGCTTCACTGTTATACACATCTACTGAGGCTTCACTGTTATATACATCTACTGAGGCTTCACTGTTATATACATCTACTGAGGCTTCACTGTTATGTACATCTACTGAGGCTTCACTGTTATGTATATCTACTGAGGCTTCACTGTTATACACATCTACTGAGGCTTCACTGTTATGTACATCTACTGAGGCTTCACTGTTATATACATCTACTGAGGCTTCACTGTTATGTACATCTACTGAGGCTTCACTGTTATATACATCTACTGAGGCTTCACTGTTATATACATCTACTGAGGCTTCACTGTTATGTACATCTACTGAGGCTTCACTGTTATGTACATCTACTGAGGCTTCACTGTTATATACATCTACTGAGGCTTCACTGTTATATACATCTACTGAGGCTTCACTGTTATATACATCTACTGAGGCTTCACTGTTATGTACATCTACTGAGGCTTCACTGTTATCATGATAACTTTCACATCTACTGAGGCTTCACTGTTATCATGATAACTTTCATATCTACTGAGGCTCACTGTTATGCACATCTACTGAGGCTTCACTGTTATCATGATAACTTTCACATCTACTGAGGCTTCACTGTTATCATGATAACTTTCATATCTACTGAGGCTTCACTGTTATGTACATCTACTGAGGCTTCACTGTTATCATGATAACTTTCACATCTACTGAGGCTTCACTGTTATCATGATAACTTTCATATCTACTGAGGCTTCACTGTTATGTACATCTACTGAGGCTTCACTGTTATCATGATAACTTTCACATCTACTGAGGCTTCACTGTTATCATGATAACTTTCACATCTACTGAGGCTTCACTGTTATCATGATAACTTTCACATCTACTGAGGCTTCACTGTTATCATGATAACTTTCACATCTACTGAGGCTTCACTGTTATCATGATAACTTTCACATCTACTGAGGCTTCACTGTTATATACATCTACTGAGGCTTCACTGTTATATACATCTACTGAGGCTTCACTGTTATATACATCTACTGAGGCTTCACTGTTATATACATCTACTGAGGCTTCACTGTTATGTACATCTACTGAGGCTTCACTGTTATATACATCTACTGAGGCTTCACTGTTATTATTTAACCCTCCCCAACATTATAATATGTGAGGCAGACTGACCCAAGTAAAACAGTGTCGTTCCATCTCTACTAATTATATTAATGTTCATAACGTGAACATTAATCTCTGTTCATGACACACAGTGAACAAAGAAAACGGGATCCCAGGTGTTCACTTCTTTCAAAGTATTTTCTGTAACTTACGAACAATTAATTTTTTGAGTAAGATAATGTGTGGTAGAAGTCACTAGAATTATATAATAATAATAATAATAATAATAATAATAATAATAATAATAATAATAATAATAATAATAAACTGCGACTAATAATAATTATTTTATATTCATGAGGAAGCGCTAAACCTGTAGGCACCATGTGCTTTTCCCTTCACGAAGGAAGGGAAAGGCAACTCGGATTCCTTGGATCAACACTTCTCTTAGGGTATGTCTTGAAGGGAAAATTATACATTCAATTTTTTATTTATTCTCTTATTTTTTTTTTTTTGTCCAGGCTTCTCTAATGATGAGGGACTGTGTGAGTTCGAGTGTCCCAGCACGTGACAGGTCCAGAGCTTCACCACTGCGCTACAAGGAGGTTATTCAGGGGGCCAGCGTCCCCCCCTCCCGAGGCTCGCTCCTCGACCAGACCTCCAGGTGGATCAGGACCTGATAAACCAGCAGTGACCACCAGCAACCCCAGAAACTCAATTTCTTCCCACAACCCCAGAGTTTCTTCCCATAACCCTAGAGTCATTTCACAAACCCCAGAGTCTCTTCCCACAACCCCAGAGTCTCTTCCCACAACCCCAGAGTCTCTTCCCAAGCCCCAGAGTTTTTTCCCTAACCCCAGAGTCTCTTCTCAAACCCCAGAGTTTCTTCCCACAACCCCAGAGCCTCTTCTCAAACCCCAGAATCTCTTCCCACAACCCCAGAGTCTCTTCCCAAACCCCAGAGTCTCTTCCCAAACCCCAGAGTCCCTTTCCAGAACCCCAGTCCCTTTCCACAACCCCATAGACTCTTTCCACAACTACAGTATCTCTTCCCACAACCCCCAGAGTCTTCCCACAACCCAAGAATTTCTTCCCACAACCCCAGCCTCTTCTCAAAACCCCAGAGTCTCTTTCCACAACTACAGTCTCTATTCCTACAACTCCGGAGTTTCTTCCCACAACCCCAGAGTCTCTTCCCAAGCCCCAGAGTTTTTTCCCACAACCCCAGAGTCTCTTCTCAAACCCCAGAGTTTCTTCCCACAACCCCAGAGCCTCTTCTCAAACCCCAGAGTTTCTTCCCACAACCCCAGAGTCTCTTCTCAAATCCCAGAGTTTCTTCCCACAACCCCAGAGTCTCTTCTCAAACCCCAGAGTTTCTTCCCACAACCCCAGAGTCTCTTCTCAAACCCCAGAGTTTCTTCCCAAACCCAAGAGTCTCTTCCCATATCCCAAGAGTTTCTTCCCAAACCCCAGCCTTTTCCTACAACCCCAGAGTCTCTTCCCAAAATCAAAGTCTCTCTCCCCAAAACCCCAGTTTCTTCCCACAACCCCAGCCTCTTCCCACAATCTCAGTCTTTCTTCCCACAACCCCAGAAGCTTACATAGTCGTCTATTCTTGTGCTCCTCACAGCCTTATGGCCCATAAACACAATTTAAATGATAATAAACGACTGTCAATGAATAAAGTCGCTTATAACGACTTATCTTGAGTGTATAATATATTGAATAAATAAACAATGATTCAAGGTCATTTTGAAATGCAAGAGACCAGTTATTAATATACTCATGTTTACTGCAATATACATTTGTATATGCAACTGAATAAGGACATCCAGATTTGAACAGCGCGCACTGTGGAGGCCTAGTTGTGAGATTTAGAGTTTAGATTTTCCCACCGATGTGGCTAGTTTATTGTGTACCTCATATCCATCCTGTGTATGGTAGTGGCTAGTTTGTGTACCTCATATCCATCCTATGGATGGTAGTGGCTAGTTTGTGTACCTCATATCCATCCTGTGGATAGTAGTGGCTAGTTTGTGTACCTCATATCCATCCTGTGTATGGTAGTGGCTAGTTTGTGTACCTCATATCCATCCTATGGATGGTAGTGGCTAGTTTGTGTACCTCATATCCATCCTATGGATGGTAGTGGCTAGTTTGTGTACCTCATATCCATCCTATGGATGGTAGTGGCTAGTTTGTGTACCTCATATCCATCCTGTGGATAGTAGTGGCTAGTTTGTGTACCTCATATCCATCCTGTGGATGGTAGTGGCGAGTTTATTGTGCACCTCATATCCATCCTGTGGATGGTAGTGGCTAGTTTATTGTGCACCTCATATCCATCCTGTGCACGGTAGCACAAGAGCATATTGATACACAAAAGGCCTAGGAACTAGGCCCCATAAAGGTTAACAGGAGTACATCTGGATTTATATCTACAGTTCACTTATCTGTTACAAGCAAATTTAGAAAACTTCCTTAATATGTCTGGTGTTTTATTCTCATTAATAAGGTATTAATATATCACATAAATTATTATACCGCCTATCTCTATATTCCCTTGTTGTTCGATTTGCGATGTACCTTTCAATTACATTTACAAAAAATCGGACTATATAGAGAAGCTTCCGTAAAGAGCTAACTTTGGCTATCACAGTTTTAATCTGTAGTAGAAGCATCAAAAGCAGATGCAACTCTTTAGCGATTTAGCTTTGGGTGTATTTTCCTGTGCTTTTGGTACGTAGTGTTTGGCAGACTGAGCTTAATGCTTGATCCTGTAGCAGAAGCTGCACTTTCCTCCACACACAGATTTATTGTCGATAAAATTAATATTGCATATATTTTCTCCTCCTACCACCCCCTATATTTTATATTCTATGGGAACATTTATTAATAGACAGAATACATTTACAGAAAACACAAACATGAATACAATGGTACAATGTATTAAAGATTATGGATTTCCTCCAGCTCCTCCGAAGCCAGACGCGAGCCATGTATGAAGCAAACATTTCCCCTCTGGATGGCCACGCTGAGGTGCTGAAACATGAAAGTGGCTGCCCTTGGGTCCCTGGTGGTGTCGATGAGTCTGGAACCCAATTCTTTAAGGAAACGTGTGCATTTTTTCCCCATGATCCCAAGGTCTCTGATCCCACTGGGACAAATTGATACTGTTGGCTTATGTCCCTGTACTTGCTGATCTTGTACTCCTCCCTGTGGTCAGCAGCTCCTCCCTGTCGCCCGACACTGTGATGGATATAGGTGTCAGCCAATGTGGACACACAGGTATAGTCCCATGCTAAGAGGTTGCCATTCTTCCAAGGATAGATGGTGATTCCGTCGGGGCAGTTTGCTGGGTTGTGGGTATTGTTGGGTGCTAGTGATTGGGGCTCCCTCTCGGCTAGGCATCCGGCTGTAGGAAGGGTTCTCTTTATAAGAACATAAGAAAGAAGGAACACTGCAACAGGCCTACTGACCCATGCGGAGCAGGTCCATGCCCCCCCCCCGGATTAGCCCAATGACCCACCCAATCTGGTCACCTCCACTCAAGGAAGGAGCACGGCACCAGACCCAGCAGCACAAGCTAGTCAGGTCCAACTCACACCCACCCACACCCACTCATGTATTTAACTAACCTATTTTTAAAACTACACAACGTTTTAGCCTGAATAACTGTACTCGGGAGTTTGTTCCACTCATCCACGACTCTATTACCATATCACCTATATCCTTCCTGAATCCGAATTTTTCCAACTTGAAACCATTGCTGCGAGTCCTGTCTTGGCTGGAAATTTTCAGCACGCTTTTCACATCCCCTTTATTTATTCCTGTTTTCCATTTATACACCTCGATCATATCCCCCCTAATTCTACGCCCTTTCTAGAGAGTGCAGATTCAGGGACCTCAGTTTATCCTCATAGGGAAGATTTCTGATACATGGGATTAGCTTTGTCATCCTCCTCTGTACGTTTTCCAGAGCATTTATATCCATTCTGTAATACGGTGACCAGAACTGAGCTCCTAATTGTGTCTTGCATGCCAGCCCTTGGTTTTGGAACAGTTAAGACCATGTAGACCATATTGGTCTGCTTGCGCTTCACCGCAAATACACGTATATTCTATGTGAATTTGGGCAACAAGGCGCAGAGCCACTGCAATACGGAGGGTCTTAGGGTCGAGTCGCATTCCCATTGCCGATATGGGCACGCGGATGAGATGCATGAAGGTGTAGCATAATCTGTGGAGGATGAATATAAAAAACAATGAAGGGAATGATTAAAATAATTATCTGCTAGCTAGAACTGAAGTAGATTTGAGTATTACAGCAAGAAATACTGGCCAGCGGGTCGCTTATGGGATCAGTCAGTTGCTCCTTAGGCTCTATGGTCATCGTACGTTGGAGTCAATTAAGGGTCGCTCTCGGCACCCATATAAAAATCTAGTGGCCCTACTAGTGTCGGAGTCTATATCAGAGTCTAGTTTGGTGGAGGAAAATGGGATGCAAGATGTGCAGCATGGTGCTGGGGACGACGTAAATTTGGGACTGAGGATCAAATGGCTCAGAACTTGTATGCACCTACAGAACATACGCTGAAACTATATATACTCCAAGCAATTATACCTCACAATTAAGCAAATACATATCCTACACTACAACAACACCTTGTTACAGACGTTGCTAAGCATATGCTCACGAGTTCGTGAGAGGATGGGTCTTTTGGTGATTTTTATATGTATTTATGGCAAATTAGATTATTATCATTGTATGTTGAGAGAGATCAAGATCTAACAAACAGGGAATTCACCTCAGCAGTCCAAGAAAAATAAAGATGGAAGAGGAGATCGAAGACGACAGGTTTATAGAAGGTTACAATCATTATACAGCAAAGACAGTGAAGTGTACGAAGCTTGATCTGGAGGGTCGCTGAAGGACGCTTAGCGCAGCCCCACAGGGAGGTGTCCCAGAGCAGCGACTTAAAACTTTTAGTTGGAGTTGTTGACTGAGCTGTCAGAGCGGGATGTAAGACTGGTGAAGCTGTTACTGCAAGACTAGTTGAGGCTCCTTTAACTCCATTTTGACTGTTCCGAGGCTCACAAGATAATACCGGACTATAATGGCTTGGATGGGTGGAAGTTGGTCGATATGAGGAACATATCAGAATGTTTGTGGATAGCTATATGCAATCTATGGCTGTATGCTGGTTATCTATCTGCAGAGTTGAGAAGAAACCATACCACGGGTGGGATTTGAACCCGCGGTCAGAGAGTCTCAATCGTGTCATTACGATTTCATGAGTCGAGTTGAGAAAGTTGATAAGCCGGAACACTCGAGTGAATATAGACCAATTACGATAATATTGTACGGGTGTTGCACAGAATTTTGGCATCTAGGTGTGTTAGGTGGATTCCACTGTACTTAGCACAGGGATCTTTTCTCCCGACGGATGGGCGGGCACAGAATGTTATGTTATTGGATGCAAAAATTACCGGTGAATAGGAACCTTAGTCAGAGTGCATCAATCGTTCTTTCTGATTTATGGGCGAGTGCGATGAAGTTTGTTAATTCGAACTTGAAAAGCGCTTTGGACATATGTTAATCTTTTAGGTTATTTGCACAGAATTATTGGTATAGGTGTGTTAGGTGATTCACTGTACTTGCACAGGAATCTTTTCTCCCGACGGATGGCTCAGGTAATGTTTTATTGGGTAAAGAATTACGATTGAATCAAGTAATTGTATTGGCAGTTATGATCTCTTGTTCGGATAGGTTGCATGTGGTGTATTGATGTCACATCGAGGTGGTTTGAAAACTGTTGCAATTTTCTTCGTCTGTTTGTTAATCTCATGTTCAACAAGTGAGGGCCGGGTTGATTAGCCAGATTAGGAGGGCGTGTTTCTTTCCACTGTTGGTATGCTTCCCCATCAGTAAATGGGTTATTGGGTGATAATGACTATGTGGGCCTTGATCTTGGAATGACCTAAGGAGGCTGGTGACGGGCCGGTGTCGCATTAGGTCCCTGATATGTTCAGATAACTCAAAATGAGCTGTTGGATACTCATTAAAACATCCTAAGGAGGTTGACGATTTAGGTTAGAAGTAAATCCTCGCAAGTGCTACCATGAATTTTAAAACACCAAAGAGGAGGCAGTGGTATGCGATTACGGAGCTTAAGACTTACATAAGGGAGCCCCTGTTATACCACTCAAACCTACAGCTGTATATAAATATTTGGGAATGCATTTCTCCTAGTCAGGAAGGGGAAAACCGCCTGTCGGAAAAAAAAACAGCAGAAATTAATACATATGGATCGAACTCCAACGAAGCCACGACAGCGTTTATGTACACTTTGCACACACTTGATTCCTGGTATAATACATACTAGGTGCTGGGAGGTAGATTTTAAAATACATTGTCGAAAGACTAGACAGAGTAATGATCAGAAGGTGATTGAAGTTCCTCAGAGATACTCCATTGGGGGTACTCTATGTTCCTGTTATAAGTGGTGGATTAGGATGTACTTGCCTTTCGACAAGATCACCGACATTAAAAAGGGACAGATTTGACTCGCTTCTTGGGAAAGATTACCCCGTTGATTCATGTGTTGGTATTACACCCAAATACAGCGACAGTGGTTCGAGCATGGAGAAGAGTCGCATTGCTGGCACTGGTGTTAACCAGGAAGCAGGAGGATACACGATGACAGAAAGTGCTGGTGATTTTCCTTGATGGTGATGGCTTGTAAGAATATGCGTTGGTGCAACAGGTTCGTGGCTGGTATGTAAGATCATGCGTTGGTGCTATAGGTTCATGGTTGGTATGTAAGAGCATGCGTTTGTGCCACCAGTTAATGCTTGGCATGCGTTACTGCTACAGATTCATGGATGGATGATCAGTGGTACGACTCTGGTAAAAGGAGCTAATATCGACTCTTTGAAAGAGAAGTATAACCTAATGTCCACCAAAATAAGGCAAGGGGAGAGAGGATCCGCAGCAGTGTGTGCTGAGTACGGTGAAAGAGAAGCTAAGCCATATCCTACAGACACAGTTCGTAGCTCATGGACAACGAGTAGAAGACACGGTAATATTGTCAATACTATTGGAACGAGTTTTCATCAAAAGAACCAAGCGATGGTAAAAGAGCTGTGTATGTTATGTGAAAAGTTGAAAGATGCATGTCCTGGCTGACGAGACTGGGAGTGATTCAAGAATGTTGACCAGGGCACACTACTGCAGCAGAAGGCAGCATACTATGACACGGGTCAGGTGCGTCAGGGAACTACACGAAGGGCGACCCAGCTATGATATTTATAAACACTCGACGATGTTGAGTTGTTTGAGGATGGTCACACAGTCCTTTTCGTTTGTTGAAGTAATTCGAGATGCTGTCATAATAACCTGGAGAGGTATTAGGTCTTTCGAATCTTATACTGTTCTCAATAAAGCATTAAAAATTGGTTTTGCAAATCTCGACTTTTATGTTGTAAAAGTCATGGGAGGTTCGGTAATGTAATGGAGAATGTATATGAGATGGGAGGCTGTGGATCGCTCGTAACTTGGTTATGATCACGGGTGGACATTATATAGCCGTCCCAGAGGGTGACAGTTAAGTAATCACCACCTTTAACATACACATTTAAAGAGTAACTTGTAACTTAATTAGACCGACTGATGTTATAGTAGCAAACTTAGCCTTGGTTATAAGTACTTCTGGCAGTTTGGCAGATATTTAGACGATAATCAAACCATATGTAGTATATTCAGTCCCTATGTGTTTGATTGTCAGTTTATTATGGAATATAGAGATACATTACTCCACCTTACTGACGAATATAGAGAAAGTACACCAATTTATTGAGAAATAAAGTGAAATACAGTGTACTAGTTTACTGAGGAATGTAGAGAGATATGCCAGTGTAGAGTTATTTGATATGCCAAATTATCCTTTAGTGAAAATATCTAAATTTACAAACAACTATCCTAAATTTCCCAGATATTTACAATTTCTAATACACTTTTAGGGCCTAATTTTTAATAATTTTAAATATCCATATGCCCTTGCGCTTCCATCCACAGGATGGAAACCGGGCTCACAATAAAATAGCATTTGTGGCAAAATCTTATGTACAATCTTATCGGTTATCTTCGTCTTTCTGTCATTCAAGGAAGCAACAGAATAGCGCATTCAAGGTAAAGTCTGACAAGTGTTAGTTCAATTCCTGACGTTGTGTACTTAAAACTAGAAACTATAAAAATCCAAGATTCTGTAGTTTCGCTGTTTGTTTTTGTGCAGTTTTAGTTCACATTATCCTATGATGAGACACAAGTGCGACACCAAATATCTTTACTGGCAAAAAGTTTCGCCTGCGCTGCAAGCTTTGTCAGTGGAATGCAGAGATGAATTGCAAGCCTGGAGACAAGTGACGACGTGGAGAAGTAGTTTGAAGTTGGTTTAGAAAGACGCGTAAGCAAACACTATAGCATATTAAAAAGCGTTTCGGTCCTGGGACCTTGATCAAGGTCCCAGGACCGAAACGTTTTCTAATATGTTATAGTGTTTGCTTACGTGTCTTTCTAAACCAACTTGCCGGTATTTATTACCAAGGTTTATACCGTAGTTTGAAGTAATCAGTCCCTCAGCCTCTTGGTGGAAGACGAAGCAAACGAAGTGTAGAGGTATTTCGAGGTAATCAGGAGCTAATTATCAGGCTCATTATCTTGTGGGCATTGTTTATCATTTATAGTATGTTATTAATAAGGACATTTTCTTTCGTGTTTGCTAGCAGATTTAAAAACATTATAACTTTATTTATGATAAAATGCACTTTGCATTCGTTCATAATGAAACTCACTTCCAGACATCCGACCACTTCAGCTTAATCCAGGTCCATCTGAACGTTCCCTCACTCGGCCACAGATTCAATGGGTTTTCCCAATATCCTATCATCCTCGGCCTTTAGGTTATAGATATTAATCTCATGTTGATATCATTGATGCAAATTACTAACAAGATTGGGCCGAGGAATGATCCCTGAGGAAGTCTTCTTGTTACGTCTCTTCTCTCAATAATCGCGTCACTATCAATTTCTTGCCTCGTATTCGTTTGAGTCTGGCTGATCCTTTGCCTTTCACGAGTCAATGTGATTTGCTATTATCCTTCCACCTTTTGAGATCTGTAACAGAATTTCAAGGGTTATTTATTGATTTGTTTAATATTGACATGACACGACTCGCCCAGCCTACCCACCAGTCGTCTCTCCGACGACCATAGTCAATTACGACCATCCATTCGACCGTCTTCCCGACCATCTCTCTATTGACAATAATAATAATAATAGTAATAATAATAATAATTATTAATATTATATTACTATTATTACTATTTTATTATTCGAAGGTTGGCACTAAACCAGTAGGGACCATACAGAGTCTGGGAAGCAGGCGGAATTCAGATTCGAAGTTATAATAAGTGTTTATGCAACTGGTGAAGACAAGTGTGTAGAGGAGAGATTTTGGGAGGTGTTAAGCGAATGTTTAGGGAGAACTGAACCTAGTGAGAAAAATATTTGCTGTGCGGGACCTAAATACTAAAGTGGGATAAACTGTTTTCGAGAGTGTAATAGGTAAGTTTGGAGTACCAGGGGTAACTGATAATTGGGGAGGGGAGGGGGCTTCGAATTAAACTATATATATATGAAAATAGGTTTGGTTCTAGGTATTACGCATTTAAGAAAAAAGACGAAGTACACAGGCGGTAATGATAGTAGTTATACTGTATCCACTGGATGTCTCCTGTTTGTAAGACTTTGAATTTTGGGGAATGAAAACCTGCTCTAAAGACTGATAGTCTAAATATCTCAAAATCTACGCTTTCCCGCTGTCTCCCGTATATGACTGATGAAGCCTGCCCAGCCTGCCCAACTTGCCCAGCAGGCTTCATCAGTTCTGTCCAGCCTGTCCAACTTGTCCAGCAGGATTCATCAGTCCTGCCCAACCTGTCCAACTTGCCCAGCAGGATTCATCAGTCCTGCCCATCCTGTCCAACGTGCCCAGCAGGCTTCATCATTCCTGCCCAGCCTGTCCAACTTGCCCAGCAGGCTTCAACAGTCCTTCCCAGCCTGCCAATTTGCCCAGCAGGCTTCATTAGTCTAATACAGAGAGATGATTTTAATACCGGAGACAGTGGGAGAAATGTAAATTTCGATATGTTCAGACTGTCAGTCTTATCAGGTTTTCATTCCCCTCAAAAAAAACAGAGATATCAAATGGATAAATAAAAATTCTGTCATTCCACCGGTGTCATATCTGTGTTTTTTTTTCCTCTTTTTTAAAAATACGTTTTTGTTTACCATCCCCTTAATTTTTGGGCCCAATTATAATCTTATTTTTATTTTTTAAGAAAACTTCAAGACTCACGTTTTTTTGTTTGCTCCTGACATCACCTGACACTGGTTTCACGGTCTTCTGTTTGCTTTCATTGCAAAATACTGAACAAATTTTGGTAAACAAAGTTTTTTGAAAAGTTTTTTTGTACACGTAATTGACACATTAAACAGGGAATATATTAAAATATATATTTTAATTTATATTTTTATTTATATTATATATTTTATAATTTTAATATTTTTATAAATATTTTTTTTAAATTTTATTATATTGTAATACAGTGGACCCTTCCTAACAAATTAAATTTCCTTTCCTGAGAGCTAAATTTAGGCGAAAATTTATCGTTAGGCCTTCATTAGCTGGTTCTTAGTCGTGTTGTGCTACATTGTGTTCTTGTAGTTTTTTGTACAAGTAGCCCCTTTGTAGCTTTTGCTCAATGTAGCTTTTTGTAGCTTTTGAACAAGTAGCTTCTTGTATTTTTAGCTTCCTGTAACTTCTTGTAGCTTTCCCAAATTGTAGCGTCTCTCATCTAGTATCTTGTAAGAGAAAATGGCAAGAAAGAAAACAAAGGGACGACAAGTATGAACAAAAAGAAAAATAAGAGAGGGACAAGAGAGACGAAAGTTAGACGACAAGAGAGATGAAAAAGAGGACGAAAAAGAAGATAAGTAGGGAAAACAAAGTAGAAAAATAAAAAGGGTAGGGACAACAAGGTAGAGAGAAAACAAGGTGAGAGGACAAGAGAAAGTTCTTGGTGTTGATCAAAATTAAAAACCCTTCCCTTTCCCTAAAATATAAAGGGTTTTTGTATATATAAAAAATATATAAAATAGGAACGATCCAAACTAAATCCCTAAACTATTCCTTAACTACAAAACATTAAAAGTTGTATCCTAATCTCCTACAAATTTAAACAGGGGTAGCTAAGAAAGGACCATCTCCTTGCAGCAAATTAACAGCCAAAACCTTCCCCAAACCCCCAAAAAACGATGCTGTGTTCGTATAGTTCCCTTCCGGGGTTTTGAAGCTTGTGAAAGTTTGATCCGGGAAAAGAAAAGCTATTTTTTCCCAGGAAACCCTGATTACCTCTTCCGAGTGCTGTAGACCCTACAGCCCGGCTTGGCTAAATTTCCCTGTTCAACGGGGCTGTTGCTGGTTGTTAGAAACTTTCCAACCTTCCATCAAAACCCTTTATCCCCCTTGCTATTCAACTTTTACAAACCTGCGATAGTTTTCCCACCCCTATTATAATATTGGACAGGTTTTACAGGTAGTAGCGTGGGGGTCAACCCCAACTCCTTCCGGCTGGTTAAACGAGTTACACGAAAATAAAATCGTCATAACTTTAATGGTATTAATAACGAGAAGTTAAGAAACATGTGTAACACCTGGGTTGCACTGTGTCTTATGGATTATAGCAGGTCCCAAAAGATAGCAACTTTTACGTATTCATTGTGATAAATTTAAAACGTTCAATGAAAAATCACTTCATATCAACGTTCGTTTTTGAAGTACGAAAAATGGATGGTCATAGTTTTTCACCGAAATGTTTATTGTACTTTAAAAAAATGCCCCAAATGCCCCACCCGCGTGAAATAATTTCTTTAAGTTCAAAAAGCCTTGATGTCTTTTTTGTTGCCCTACGAGGGGTAACAAATCTTTAGCGTTTTTAGAAAAATTTCCTGTCAGATTATTATTTTAGATTTTGCCTCATAAGTGGCTATTTTTTGTGCCCTCATATCCATCCTGTGGATGGTAGGGCTAGTTTATTTTGCCCTCATATCCACCTGTGGATGGTGGGCTATTTATTGTCCACCTCATATCCATCCCGTGGACGGTATGGCTAGTTTTTTGTCCATATATCCCTCCGTGGACGGTGTGGCTAGTTTTTTTGTAACCCCTTTTCCTCCTGTGGATGGTAGGGTAGTTTTTTGTGCACCTTATCCTCCTGTGGATGGGGTGGTAGTTTTTTGTGCCCTCATATCCATCCTGTGGACGGTAGTGGCTAGTTTTTTTGTCACCCTATCCCTCCTGTGGATGGTGTGGCTAGTTTATTGTCACCTCTATCCATCCTGTGGTTTGGGGTGGCTAGTTTTTTGTGCCCTCATTCCCTCCGTGGTGTGTGGCTAGTTTATTGTCCCTCTATCCCTCCTGTGGATGGTGGGGTGTTTATTGTGCCCTCATATCCATTCCTTGGTGGTATGGTGTTTTATTGTGCACCTCTTCCATCTGTGGATGGTGTGGCTGTTTATTGTGCACCTCATATCTCCTGTGGATGGTAGTGGCATTTATTGTGCACCCCATATCCTCCTGTGGAGGTAGTGGGTAGTTTTTGTGCCCCCCCCCATATCCACCCGTGGAGGTAGTGGCTAGTTTATTTGCACCCCCATATCCCTCCTGTGGACGGTAGTGGCTAGTTTTTTGTGCACCCATATCCCTCCTGTGGACGGGGATTGGTGGGTTTTTTTTGCACCCCCCATCCATCCCTTGGAGGTTTTGGCTAGTTTATTGTGCACCCCCTTCCTTGTGGACGGTAGTGGGGAGTTTTTGTGCACCTATTCCCTCATTGGATGGTATGGTGTTTTTGTGCATCCTATTATCCTGTGGTGTGTGGCTGTTTTTTTGTGCCCCCTACCATCCTGGGATGGTAGTGGGTATTTATTGTGCACCTCATACCTCCCTTTGGTGTAGTGGTGTTTATTGTGACCTCATTCCTCCCGGGATGGTAGTGGCAGTTTTAGGTGCACCTATTCCATCCCGTATAAAGGTGTGGTAGTTTATTTTCCCTATATTCATCCTGTGGATGGTAGTGGCTAGTTTATTGGCCCCCATTCCCTCTGTTTTGGGAGTGGCTAGTTTATTGTTTCACTCTATTTTCCGTGGATGGTAGTGATATTTTTTTGTGCCCCCATATCCATCCTGTATTGGAGGGCTGTTTATTGTGCACCTATTCATCCTGCGGAGGTAGTGGCTAGTTTTTTGTGCCCTCATATCCATCCGTGGTGGTGTGGCTGTTTATTGTGCACTCTACCATCCTGTGGAGGTAGTGGCTAGTTTATTTTGACCTCATATCCATCCTGGGATGGGAGTGGCTAGTTTTTTGTGACCTAAAAATCCATCCTGTGGTGGTAGTGGGTGTTTATTTTCCACCTTTTCCATCCGTGGCGGTAGTGGCAGTTTATTGCCACCCCTATCCATCCTTGGCGGGAGTGGCTAGTTTTTGCCACCCATATCCACCCGTGGTGGGGTGGTTTTTTTATTGTGCCCTCATTTCCTCCGGGATGGTAGTGGCAGTTTATTGTGCACCTCATATCCATCCCGTGGATGGTGTGGCTGTTTTTTGTGCACCCATATCCTCCCGTGGGTGGTGGGGGCTAGTTTATTGGCACCTCTTCCTCTGTGGATGGTAGTTTGGGTAGTTTTATTGTTCACCTCATATCCCCCTGTGGATGGTAGTGGTAGTTTATTGTGCACCCTATCCCCCTGTGGGGGTAGTGGTAGTTTATGTGCACCCCCCACCATCCTGTGGACGGGAGTGGCTAGTTTATTGTGCACCCCCATACCATCCTGGGACGGAGTGGCAGTTTATTTTGCACCCCTACCCTCCCGTGGGCGGTGTGGCTAGTTTATTTGCACATAACCATCCTTGGTGGTAGTGGGTATTTATTGTGCATTCATATTCACCTGTGGATGGTAGGGTATTTTTTGTGCACCCCCTTTCCTCCCGTGGTGGTAGTGGCTAGTTTATTGTGCACCTATATCCATCCTTGGATGGTAGTGGCTATTTTTTGTGCACCTTATCCATCCTGTGGTGGTAGGGTGTTTTGTGTGCAACCTCAATCCATCCTGTATATGGTAGTGGCTAGTTTTTTGTTTACCTCATATTATCCTGTGGATGGTAGTGGTATTTTGGCACCCCTATCCCTCCCGTATATGGTGGGCTGTTTATTGGCCCCATATTCATCCTGTGGGTGGTAGTGCTAGTTTATTGTGCACCCCATATCCTCCTGTATATGGAGTGGGTGTTTTTTTGTGACCCCATATTCATCCTCGGTGGTATGGCTAGTTTATTGGCACCCATACCATCCTGTGGTGGTATGGTAGTTTATTGTGCACCCCATATCCTCCTGTGGATGGTAGTGGGTATTTTTTTTGTACCTCATATCCATCCCGTATATGGTGTGGTTAGTTTATTGTGACCCCAATTCATCCCGTGGGTGGTAGTGACAGTTTATTTTGACCTATTCCCCTGTGGATGGTATGGAAATTTATTGGGCACCTCTATCCTCCTGTGGGGTAGTGGGGTAGTTTATTTTGCACCCCAATCTTCCTGTATATGGTAAAGGCTATTTATTGTGCACCTTTATCCCTCCCTGATATGGTAGGGCTAGTTTTTTGTGCACCTCATATTCATCCTGTATATGGTAGTGGCTAGTTATTGTGCACCCCATATCCATCCGTATAGGTAGTGGCTGTTTATTGTGCACCCCTTCCATTTGTGAAAGGTGTGGCTAGTTTATGTACACCTCATATCCTCCCGGGATGGTAGTGGTGTTTTTGGTAATCATATCCTCCGTGGGGTGGGAGTGGCTAGTTTATTGTGCCCTCATATCCCCCCTGTTTTTGGTATGGCTATTTATTTGCACCCATTCCATCCTGTATATGGTAGTGGCTAGTTTTTTTGCCCTCTTTATCCCGTGGATGTGTTGCTAGTTATTGTGACCCCCCTACCATCCGTTATGGTAGGGCTAGTTTATTGTGCACCTCATATTCATCCCTTTGGGTGGTGTGGCTATTTATTGTATCCCCCTATACTCCTGTGGATGGGAGGGCTAGTTTTTGTATACCTCTTTTCCATCCCGTGGTGGTAGTGGGTGTTTTTTGTATACCCATATACCCTGTGGATGGTAGTGGCTAGTTTATTTATACCTCATTCCATCCCGTGGATTAGTGGCTTTTATTGTATACCTCATATACACCTGTGGTTTGGTAGTGGCTGTTTATTGTGCACCCATATCCATCTTGGGATGGTATGGCATTTTTTGTGACCTATTCCATCTTGTGGGTGGTTGTGGTGTTTATTGTATACCCCTATACTCCTGGGGTAGTGGCTGTTTATTGGGATCCTATACCATCCTGTGGGTTTGTAGTGGTAGTTTATTGTGCCCCTACCCTCCCTTTGGGCGTAGCCTGAACGTATGGGG
Source organism: Cherax quadricarinatus (assembly GCF_026875155.1). NCBI lineage: Eukaryota > Metazoa > Arthropoda > Malacostraca > Decapoda > Parastacidae > Cherax > Cherax quadricarinatus. Next base: position 27,613,163 of record NC_069463.1, read on the forward strand.
TACACAAAAGGCCTGGAAAATTGCCCCAAAAAAGAATACATCTGAATACCAGTATTTCCCCTTTGATTGTCTTATTTAATGGAAGCAATTTTTATTTTTTTAGATCGGGTCGCCTATTTTCATTAATAAATATCTTTAAGAAATTTAAAAAAATTACTTAAAACCAAAAAAGAGACAAACCACTACACACACTTCGGGAATCATGACACACTGTATACATCATAAAAATAACCAACAGGCAAGTAATAACATTATTATCTGAAAGAAATTAAGTTATTTACTATTTAACATTTTGCATTATTTAATGTGTTATAAAATATATTTAGATGAATTAGGCTAATTAAATTGCGCTTGTTATAATAAAGTTAGGTAAGTTTTCTAAGAATCTTTGGGTACAAAAAATATTAATTTTTACATTATGAAAAAATATGTATCTTTAAACGCAGAAGAGAAAACTTTAGAAAGGACTTATTTTAAATGAATTCTTGCTAATTAACTAATTTTACGCATTCGGCACGACATTATATATATATATATATTATATATATATATATATATATATATATATTATATATAATATATATATATATATATATATTATATATTATATATATATAGTCGTGCCGAATATGTAAAACTGGTCATTTAGTAAGAACTCATTTAAAATTAAGTCCTTTCAGAAATTTTCTCTTATACGTTTAAAGATATATTTTTTTCATTATTGTTAATATAAAAATTTATAATTTTGCAGCAAAAGAATCTTAGAAAACTTACCTAACCTTATTATAACAAGCACAATTTATTTTAGCCTAACCCAACTAAATATATTTTAGATTTGTTTACAATAATTTAATATTAAACAAACACAGTGAAATATATTTTTTTCGTTAGGTTCAGAATGATTTTGGCGAAATTATTGCATATACAAATTTTCTCTTGTCCTATATGGCAAGATGAGCGTTGCTATTTAAGCCAAGATCGCAAGTTCTGCCTATTCGGCACGACATATTTATATTATATATATATATATATATATATATATATATATATTATATTTATATTTTATTATTATTATTTTTTTTATTATCACACTGGCCGATTCCCACCAAGGCAGGGTGGCCCGAAAAAGAAAAACTTTCACCATCATTCACTCCATCACTGTCTTGCCAGAAGGGTGCTTTACACTACAGTTTTTTAACTGCAACATTAACACCCCTCCTTCAGAGTGCAGGCACTGTACTTCCCATCTCCAGGACTCAAGTCCGGCCTGCCGGTTTCCCTGAATCCCTTCATAAATGTTACTTTGCTCACACTCCAACAGCACGTCAAGTATTAAAAACCATTCGTCTCCATTCACTCCTACCAAACACGCTCACGCACGCCTGCTGGAAGTGCGTGAATATGTAAAACTGGTCAATTAGCAAGAACTCATTTAAAATTAAGTCCTTTCTAAAATTTTCTCTTATACGTTTAAAGATATATTTTTTTCATTAATGTTAATGTAAAATTTTTTAATTTTACTCCAAACGAATCTTAGAAAACTCTCCTAACCTTATTATAACAAGAACGATTTTTTTTAGAGTAACCCAACTAAATATATTTTAGATTTGTTTACAATAATTTAATACTAAAAAAACACAGTGAAATATATTTTTTTTCGTTAGGTTCAGAATGATTTTGGCGAAATTATTGCATACACAAATTTTCGCTTGTCCTATATGGCAAGATGAGCGTTGCTATTTAAGCCAAGATCGCAAGTTCTGAGATTAAGACACATGTGCAACATCTGGGTATCTTTATTGTAGACGTTCCGCCATCCAGTGGCTTGTCAATACAAATTCTAGGACATAACTTGAAGACAGTAGAACTATGTACAGAAGATGAGGTAATCAGTCCCTCAACCTTGGAGTAGGTGCGAAGAGCACCATAGTCGTGGAGATTCTGAGGACATGTACATAACCTTCACGACTACGACAACTACTACTACAACTAACCCATCTCTTTGGGAAGGACCTACTTCCACTGGGGAATCCCGCCTACCAGTGAATATGCCCTCGTCTGCTACACCTGACGTTACTATATAAGCGCCAGGATCCTTTCTTCTGCTTCAGAATCTCCACGACTATGGTGCTCTTCGCACCTACTCGTAGGTTGAGGGACTGATTACCTCATCTTATGTACATAGTTCTACTGTCTTCAAGTTATGTCCTAGAATTTGTATTGATAAAGCCACTGGATGGCGAAACGTCTACAATAAAGATACCCAGATGTTGCACATGTGTCTTAATCTCATCTTGTCGGTATTGTATACCATTCGGACACATCGCAAGTTCTGCCTATTCGGCACGACATATATATATATATATATATATATATATATATATATATATATATATATATTATATATATATATAAACAGAGGTTGGTGGATGAAATTGGTAGGATATGCAAAAGAAGAAAATTAAAAGTGAATACAGGAAAGAGTAAGGTTATGAGGATAACAAAAAGATTAGGTGATGAAAGAATGGATATCAGATTGGAGGGAGAGAGTATGGAGGAGGTGAATGCATTCAGATATTTGGGAGTGGACGTGTCAGAATTTTGCCCTTGGAGGCAGAGAGGGGAATGTATGAGAGTATAGTTTTACCAACGCTCTTACATGGGTGTGAAGCATGGGTGATGAATGTTGCAGCGAGGAGAAGGCTGGAGGAAGTGGAGATGTCATGTCTGAGGGCAATGTGTGGTGTGAATATAATGCAGAGAATTCGTAGTTTGGAAGTAAGAAGGAGGTGCGGGATTACCAAAACTGTTGCCCAGAGGGCTGAGGAAGGGTTGATGACGTGGTTCGGACATGTAGAGAGAATGGAGCGAAACAGAGTGACTTCAAGAATGTATCAGTCTGTAGTGGAAGGAAGGCGGGGTAGGGGTCGGCCTAGGAAAGGTTGGAGGGAGGGGGTAAAGGAGGTTTTGTGTACGAGGGGCTTGGACTTCCAGCAGGCATATGTGAGCGTGTTTGATAGGAGTGAATGGAGACAAATGGTTTTTGATACTTGACGTGCTGTTGGAGTGTGAGCAAAGTAACATTTATGAAGGGATTCAGGGAAACCGGCAGGCCGGACTCGAGTCCTGGAGATGGGAAGTACAGTGCCTGCACTCTGAAGGAGGGGTGTTAATGTTGCAGTTTAAAAACTGTAGTGTTAAACACCCTTCTGGCAAGACAGTGATGGAGTGAATGATGGTGAAAGTTTTTCTTTTTCGGGCCACCCTGCCTTGGTGGGAATCGGCCAGTGTGTTAATAAAAAAAATATATATATTGTGTGTGTGAACTTTATTAATAGACTGAATACACTGACAGAAAACAAACATGAATATATTGTTACAATATATCAAAGATTTTGAATCTCCTCCAGCTCCTCCGAAGCCGGACGCGAGCCCAGTTTGCAGCATGCATTTTCCCTCTGAGGCGCTGGAACATAAAAGTGGCTGCCCTTGGGTCCCTGGTGGTGTCGATGAGTCTGGAACCCAGTTCTTGAAGGAAACGTGTGGTATTTTCCCCCCATGATCCCAAAGTCTCTGATCCCACTGGGACAAATTGATACTGTTGGTTTATGTCCCTGTACTTGCTGATCTTGCATTGGACCCATGAGGAGCACCACGGAGAGTGCTGTTGGTGCCTGGTAAAACAGCACTAATATTCTAGATCATCTATCGATTCAAAGAAACTATTTCACATTTGGCGGGGTTTAAAGATAAGTCCAGGATCTCTCCCATGTCTTTAATTTTTATATCCTCTAGGAGAGATTCTGTAGTACCAACTAGGGTACCATCATCCATGAACCAGATATTGAGCTCACTGGGAAGTGCTTCTGTGACTTCCTTGATGAGCAGACAGAATAGAAAGGGGGGCGAGAGGGTCCCCCTGTTGCACACCCTCACACGAATCAATTTCATGGTCTCCAAACAATAGTTTATAAGTCACACTATAACACGATTCTATGAAGGGATAGAGGGAAGGGAAGTGTCTATAAACTGCTTGGGGAGCAGCATCCCTTCTGACTAAGTTGAAAGCATTGGCCAAGTCCAATTTGAGCAAGGCTTTTTCATCGGACATGTTGTTGATATATACTCGTGCTGCGTGGGCAGCTGCTTCACAGCCTTGTTGAACACAAAAACCGAGTTGAGTAGGTTTCAGCATTGCAGCAGTCTCTTAACTCACCATTCTTACTGCAGCCTTGGCGACAAGGCGCCGAAGGGTGTTGCCCAATGTAATGGGCCTGATTCCTCCATCCTTTTTCCGGAGGCTACATAGTGAGGTACCAAAGATAAGGGGTCTACTGGCCTCTGGGACACTGCCAGCCAGGCACACATTGGAAAATTTGGTGAGTTCAGACAGCAACCTCTCTGAAACATCACCATGTGCTGGATTGAGCATTTAAGTGTTGTGGCCTTAAACATGTGGAACCTCCTGCTGAGCCCTTTGCAAATGACATAGCAGCTTTATACACATCAGTGTCCTATAAGGTTAAATGTTCTTCACCTGTTGTAATGTCAGGGAGGTCAACGGTGGTACTGGCAGCCCTGGGTGGATGATTGTCCTTCACGGCTTATGCTGAATGACTTCTTAGGAACGTGGTATCCTCACTGATTCCCATTTTTTGCTATTTGGACCTGTTTTTTGAGGATCGGGGTTGTGTGTTGGGCTTTTCCCCGGCGGGTGTTTATCGCCCAAAGGGGGGAGACGGACGAGGTTATCAGCTTGGGAAGCATTTATTCCCCTTAAAAACACTAAAAAAACAATTTATTTGCATAATTTTATATTTCGAAGAGCCTTTTTTTGGGGAAAATGCTTCGCTTTATATAGTGCTTTCTCAAGTCTAACGAAATATATCCGATAAAAGCTTGTTCTGCAACGTGTTTTTTTCTTTCTTTGTCTTCAGAAAACTTTCCCGTTGAAGTTTTTAAAATTCCTCAGTTCTCAACTTACCCATAATTTTATTTTGGGAAATGGGTTAATATCACCATTTCTTGTTTATTATTTGCCCAGGGGAAATACTACTGTTAGTCCCTTTGGGGATCGAAATATTATTTAGACGTATTGTTACTCTAAAAGTTTCATTGTGGCGGTTTCCCAGTGATCGTAACATTTACATAAAATTTTTTTAGAAACCCGAAATTGATGAAGATCCCCATTAAAATTACCCTAAAGATAGCCAAGTGTTGCAAAAAAGTCTATACAAATTTCCGTGAACTTTGCCTAAAAAAAAAGAAAACTTTTTTTTTTTAATTTTTATCGATTGTTAGACCCGGCCAAAACCTTTCTTTTTCGCCAAGGATTTCCCTTTGACACAAATAAGCTGTGTATTAACAATAATTACTTCTCTCTCGATGACTCCGCATACTAACAATATTCGTCATGGCTCTGGGTCCCCGCTGAGTAATGACCAGCTTATTTGGGGAAATTTGAAGGAAGTTTAAGGACCCCCTCTCCGGATGAAATTTTGGTGAGATATTTCGCGATATCTTATTCAACACCTTGAACTTAATAACATACACTTTGTGGAACTTATAATAAAGATTACCAAAAAGATAAAACAAACGAAAATAAACTAGTTTACCCTTGTAAAATCGTGACGAGCTTTTTGTTTTTAAACAGGTCTTCCTTGAGGGTATTCGTACATAAAAGGCTTACGAGCTGGGGCTGGCTCAAGCTGGGCTTTGTGTGGAAAGTAGTCAAGTGTTTTTTTTTCGTCCTTCCTTTTTTACTGTTGTGTTAATTTGGAGTTAATCGCCCTTTTTAAGGAGGACCCATGATAGTGGCGCGGGAGTTACTGGAGAAATTTTAAACCCCTTTTTTGGGTCACACCTGATTACTCTTGCTTCCCGAATCCCATTCTTCGGGGTTTAGCGTTCCTTTAAATATAATATGGTACCCCAGAGGTTCCCGGGGATCCCTACTTGAGAATATCTGAACAGCCTTGCGGTACCCCTGGTCGTTAAAACGAAGCCATTTCCGTTTTGGGTTTTCGTGGGATAACTTGAGAAACCCTTTCTGTTTTGTTTCAAACGTTAAAAACACTGGTGTTTTTCTACTTAAAAAAAGTTGGAATATTTTTTTGCAGTTTAAAGGGAGCCTTTATCAATTTATTTTTTATATGGGGTGGTATTTTTCTTTTAAATATCCTGACTCTGTTCATGACTCACAAAATGTAATGACACGTTTGCAACAAACCATCCCCACGGGCGGGAAAAACCGCGATCAGAAGTTCAAAACTCCAACCGGGGTAACGCGACGGTCCGGATTTTGGACTCTCTGACGGGGGTCTACCCGCCGTGGTATGGTTTGTTTTTTGTTCGACTTTGCTTCATTTGAACATCAATCATTAGTGGCTACTGCTCACATCAGAGGTCTTCCCTTTATTTAGGTTTAAAATACAAATTTGTAAAAAAATAACATTTTTAAAAATATTTCAATTGGGGTTCAGTGCATTAACTTGAAAATGTTTTCGGGTTTGGGTTTTCAAAACTTATATTATGGTGTGTTTTCTAATGGAAAGTTTCGTTGCTTTGGTGCATAATTGTAATTTGCATTTAAAATAATAATATCCAAAACTGTATAATTTAGTTAATGGGAATGATTCTTCTGGGCGGCTGCAAACTTCTAAAGCTGGCTTGTATAAACGATGATTTTATAAGTTTAGTCAGTATAGGGCACATTTGTCAAAATCTGATAGTTAATAAAAAATCTGGAGAGTGCTATAAATAGGTTGCCTCTTCTGATCGACTTCAAACTTAGCTCTCTTCAGAAACTTGTTCAATATTGATATTGGTCGTGCATCATGGACCATAGACCTTGTAAAAGGTCAGTAAAGACAAAGTCTTAGTGTTCGCAAAAAAGTAAAAGAATCCTTTGGTTTTATATTGAAGTAAAATAAAAAATCCCCGGTTGTTCAACTCTATAATCCCCGGGTTAGGCCCCATTTAAAAAAATTGCGCTCGTTCTGGGCACGTTTACAGAATGGATTAAATGCTCTGGAAAACCAAAAAGGAGGATGACAAAGATGACCCATGTATCAGAAATCTTCCCCCCCTTTAGGGTAGATGAGGACCTGAATATGCCCCCTCTCGAAAGGCGTAGAATTAGGGGGGTATGAGGGGTAGAAGAAAAAAAAGGAAAAAAAAAAAGGGGTGTAAAATAGCGTGCTGAAAATTTCCAGCCCAAGACAGGGCCGCAGCAATGGGTTTAAGTTGGAAAAAAATTTAGATCGGAAGGTATAGGAAAGCATGGTTTGGTAAAAGATTGTGGATGATGGAACAAACTACCCCGTACGTTAAAAAGAAATAAGAAGGGGAAAACCCGCAGGGGGCCTGTTGGCCCCCTACTACAGGTCCCCTTTTAAATTTTTCCCCCCTAACAAAAAATTTGCCCCAAACCCCTTTTCAAAGCCCCCCCAAGAATAAACCTTGTGAAAATCCCCCTCAAAAACCAACCCCCCCATCATGTACTTATCCCCAAATAAATTTTAAATAACCCAAAAATCCAGCCCCCAATAACCCAACTAGGGAGACTGTTCCCCTCTCAATACCCCATTTCCCAAAACCAAAACTTTCCATGTCCTTTTAAAAATAAACTTTCAATTTAAATCCATTATGGGGTTTCTCTTGGAGAGAATCCTCAGACCTTATAAATCCCCCCTTTTTTAATACCTTCTTCCACTTTACACTTCGATCAGGTCTCCCCTCATTTCGTCTAAAAAAGTGAATTAACTTAAGAGCTTCAATCTTTCTTTATAAGGAAAATTTCTAAATTTTATGTATTAATTTAGCTTCTACGTGAATTTTTCTACGAATTTTTGTCCCTTCTTTATGGAGACCAGAATGAGCTGCAAATTGGTGAGGCCCTTTTAATGATGTATAAGTGCAGTTGACCTCTGGACTTCTGTTGCTTAATGTTGTGTCAAGGGCCCGGGGCCGAAACGTTTTTTAATAAATATGTTTAGTGTTTCCCAACGGTCTTTTTAAAACCAAATTGTGGTATTTATTCCAAAAGGTTTATACCCCTTCTTGTTAAATCCCCGTAATCTTTTGTCTTATTACGACGTTAGGATTGCTGTTTGGTTTTTTAAAGGGTTTTGCTTGCCCTAACCCCCCCAAGTCCTTTTTGCAATCTGTATGTTAATTTTACATTATTTTAACTTATAAGGCTAGGGTTAGGCATCCGAGCTTAGAACCTTGCATTTTCTACATTGAAATGCATCTGCCCCTTTTTGACCCAAAAGTAGAGTTTGTCTGAATCCTCCGAAATTTCCCAAAAATCTCCCTTTTTAATCAATTTTCCTACCATCTTGTGTCACGGGAAATTTTCTATATCACTAGTAATTCCCTTTCAAGATCGTTGATATATATTTTAAACAACAACGGGCCCCGATGACCTGTGGAACGCCACTTGTTTTTAGATGATGGTTCAGAGAACGACTGTTGATAAATTTAAAACATGTGCAACTCTTGGGGATCTTTTTGAGGAAACGTTTCGCCACAGGGTTCATCAGTCCTAAAAGGAGAATTTTGAAGAACAGGAGGAGAATGAGGTAATCGTCCTAACCCTTTAGTCGATGTGGTCAGTCCCCAATCTTGAATAGAATACGGATTTTTACTGCTGAGAAGGAGCTTATAACCCTTGGAGGGAGGTGAAGCGTCTGGTCGGTAAAAAATTTTTTCAATGTTGAAGTAGGTGGGCCCAAAAATTAGGAAGCGAAGAAATTTCCCAATATTTAAAATCCCAAGAAGTTTCAGTGTCTGAAGGTTTGTGATGAATTTGGGTTTGAGAAACCCTTTTGTAAAATTTGACACTTTTGCAACTCTTGGGTTCTTTATTGAGGGAAAGTTTCGCAACAGTGGCTTATCAGCCATAAAAGGGGAAACTTGAAGAAAGGAGGAGAATGAGGGTAATCAGTCCCTCAACCTTGAGTCGATGTGGTCAGTCCATCAATCTTGAATAGATTCTATTCAAGATTGTGGACTGACCACATTCGACTCAAGGTTGAGGGACTGATTACCTCATTCTCCTCCTTTCTTAAAGATTCTCCTTTGTATGGACTGATGAAGCCACTGTGTGGCGAAACGTTTCCTCAATAAAAAATACCCAAAGATTTTGCACATGTGCCCTAATTTATCAACATGTCGGTTCTCTGAACCCTTCATCTACAAACCTGTCAGACACTGCAACTTCTTGGGATCTTAATTTCTTGGGAAAATTTTTCGCTTGCCTATTCTTGGGCACGACCTACTTCAACATTGAACAAAAGTTACACGACCTATGACTGCTTCACCTCTCCTGCCAACGGTTTATAAGCTCCTTCTCAGCACGTATGCCGTATTCTATTCAAGATTGATGGACTGACCACATCGACTCAAGGTTGAGGGACTGATTACCTCATTCTCCTCCTGTTCTTCAAGATTCAACTTTGTATGGACTGAACATTAAAATGGTATAAAATACCGACAGATTGTTAGGTAAGACACATATGCAACAGTTAGGTATCTTTATTTCGAAACGTTTCGCCTACACAGTAGGCTTCTTCAGTCGAGTACAGAAAAGTTGATAGAAGCAGAAGATACTTGAAGACGATGTAATCAGTCCATCACCCTTAAAGTTTTGAGGTGGTCAGTCCCTCAGTCTGGAGAAGAGCATTGTTCCGTTGTCTGAAACAATATGAAGTTGAAGTGACAGAATGGGGCTTTATATAGTGCCAGGAGGTGAGACGTAGGTTGCTTTGGGAGGGCAGGTCCCTCTCAAACCCAGCCGTTCTCACTAGTAGAGGTTGTTGAAGTTGATGGTCTGTACCAAGATACTGCAACACTGCAACACTGCAACACAAGGGTATCTTGGTACAGACCATCAACTTCAACCTCTACTAGTGAGAACGGCTGGGTTTGAGAGGGACCTGCCCTCCCAAAGCAACCTACGTCTCACCTCCTGGCACTATATAAAGCCCCATTCTGTCACTTCAACTTCATATTGTTTCAGACAACGGAACAATGCTCTTCTCCAGACTGAGGGACTGACCACCTCAAAACTTTAAGGGTGATGGACTGATTACATCGTCTTCAAGTATCTTCTGCTTCTATCAACTTTTCTGTACTCGACTGAAGAAGCCTACTGTGTAGGCGAAACGTTTCGAAATAAAGATACCTAACTGTTGCATATGTGTCTTACCTAACAATCTGTCGGTATTTTATACCATTTTAATGTTCAACTTTTCTGTACTCGACTGAAGAAGCCTACTGTGTAGGCGAAACGTTTCGAAATAAAGATACCTAACTGTTGCATATGTGTCTTACCTAACAATCTGTCGGTATTTTATACCATTTTAATGTTCATTCTGTCAGACACTGCAACACAAGGGTATCTTGGTACAGACCATCAACTTCGACCTCTACTAGTGAGAACGGCTGGGTTTGAGAGGGACCTGCCCTCCCAAAGCAACCTACGTCTCACCTCCTGGCACTATATAAAGGCTCCATCCTGTTACTTCAACTTCATATTGTTTCAGACAACGGAACAATGCTCTTCTCCAGACTGAGGGACTGACCACCTCAAAACTTTAAGGGTGATGGACTGATTACATCGTCTTCAAGTATCTTCTGCTTCTATCAACTTTTCTGTACTCGACTGAAGAAGCCTACTGTGTAGGCGAAACGTTTCGAAATAAAGATACCTAACTGTTGCATATGTGTCTTACCTTTGTATGGACTGATGAAGCCACTGTGTGGCGAAACGTTTCCTCAATAAAGATACCCAAGAGTTGCACATGTGTCTAATTTATCAACATGTCGGTTCTCTGAACCATTCATCTACAAACCTGTCAGACACTGCAACTTCTTGGGATCTTAATACTTGGGAATTCTTCGCTTGCCTAATTCTTGGGCACGACCTACTTCAACATTGAACAAATGTTACACGACCTATGACTGCTTCACCTCTCCTGCCAACGGTTTATAAGCTCCTTCTCAGCACGTATGCCGTATTCTATTCAAGATTGATGGACTGACCACATCGACTCAAGGTTGAGGGACTGATTACCTCATTCTCCTCCTGTTCTTCAAGATTCTCCTTTGTATGGACTGATGAAGCCACTGTGTGGCGAAACGTTTCCTCAATAAAGATACCCAAGAGTTGCACATGTGTCTAATTTATCAACGCCACTTGTTACTGATCCCCACTCGGATTTAACCCCATTTATGGACACTCTCTGCTTCCTGTCTGTGAGCCATGATTCGATCCACGAGAGCACCCTTCCCCCAATGCCATGAGCTGCTACTTTCTTCAACAGTCTTTGGTGCGGAACTCTATCAAATGCCTTACTAAAATCCAAGTAAATAATATCAAATTCTTTGTCGTGGTCAACAGCCTCAAAAGCTTTACTGAAGAAAGTTAATAAACTAGTTAGACAAGACCGGCCTCTTGTGAATCCATGCTGAGTATCATTAATCAAGCTATGCTTATCGAGATGGCTTCTTATAATCTGAGCTAAAATTGACTCTAGTAATTTGCCTACAATTGAGGTCAGGCTTATTGGGCGGTAATTTGACGGTAACGACTTGTCCCCTGTTTTAAAAATAGGAATTACATTAGCCATCTTCCACATATCAAACACTACACCTGTTTGAAGAGATAAATTAAAAATATTAGTTAATGGTTTTCACAGACTTCCATTTTGCATTCCTTAAGAACCCTTGAAAAAACCTCATCAGGCCCCGGTGACTTATTTTGCTTCAGTCGGTCTATCTGCTTCACAACCATTTCCTAGTGACTGTGATGTTACATTATTTATCTTCTTCTGGCCACTATAAAAAATTAATTACTGGAATATTATTAGTGTCTTCCTGTGTAAAAACCGAGAGAAAATAATTATTTAAAATCGAGCACATTTCATTCTCTTTGTCAGTAAGATGCCCATAGTTATTTTTAAGGGGACCTATTTTATCTCTGACTTTTGTTCTATATACCTGGAAAAAACTTTTTGGGTTAGTTTTAGAATCCCTAGCAACTTGGCTAAGATAAAGTTGATATGTTAGCCAAGAAGAGTATCCAGAAGGAGAACGTAGAATATAACTTTGGTTTTAACTGTGTCTAGCATTAGGAATAATATTAGGAGAGAAGTGAATAATGAAGATGATTGTTATAGGAATGCAGTTAAAAGCCTGAGTAGATCTATAACCCACTATGATAACATGAACGTAGATAAGTATGTTTATGGAGCAACTTGCAATGTGAACAGACTGACTGATGTTGTAGTGGCCAGGCTTGGCTTGGTTCAAGTACTTTGGCAGTTTGGGAGACACACCATGATGATCAAACTAAATGTAAATTATGTGATCAGGCATATTGGTCCCCTCTCTTGAACACTATGTGCTTAATTGTCCATTATTGAGAAATACAGAGACAGACAGTATAATAACCTATTTTGACATGTCAAGATATCTTATTAATGAAAAAAAGATACCAAATATACTAAGCAAATTTCCTAAATTTGCTTGTAACAGATAAGTGAACTATAGATATGTAGATATAAATCCATATGTATTTCTGTTAACCCTTTGGGGCCTAGTTCCTAGGCCTTTTGTGTATCCACATGCTCTTGCGCTACCGTCCACAGGATGGATATGGGGTGCACAATAAACTAGCCACTTCGGTGGCAAATTCTAAAAATCTAGCAACTTTAATTTCGTAGTCCCTTTTAGCTTTTCTCATCCCCTTTTTAATGTCCCTCTTAATGCCAATATACTGATTCATAAGATGACCCTCGCCTCCTTTGATACGCCTATAAATTCCTTTCTTATGCCCTAGTAGATATTTCAGCCTCTTATTCATCCATTTTGGGTCATTTCTATTTGATCTAATTTCTTTATAAGGGATAAACGTTCTTTGAGCAGCATGTATAGTGTTCAGAAAACTGTCATATTGATAGCTCTCTTTGTTACCCCCAGTCAACAGATAAGTGTTCTCTAAGCCCATCGTAATCTGCTAAGCGAAAATCTGGGACTGTTTTCTGAGTTATCCCTACTATCATACTTCCCTTCATTGCTAATGTAATTGATTTGTGGCCGCTAGCACCCAGTTTCCCCTGAAACTTCTAAATTATAACAAGGGGTTCATTGTTTGCCCGAACTAAGTCAAACAGTTTATTACCCCTTGTAGGTTCAGTCACAAACTGCTTCAAAAACCAATCCTGAACTACTTCTAAGAAGTCGTATGATTCTAAATTCCCAGTCAAGAAATTCCAATCAATATACTAAAGTTAAAGTCTCCTAGAATTACTAAAATTATTGTGCCTTGTGGCCCTAACAAATTTTTCCTCCCTTTGTAGTCCCCCTGGTCCCTATCAAATTTTTGGGGGTTGGTGTATCACACCTTTTTTTTAAATTTTTCATCCCCCTCTAAAAAATTCTATAAAGGGACAGACCCCTGTATGTGTTATTTGAAAACTTAATCCCCGTTTTATGCAAAACAGTTAAAGCAATCTCGGACATACAATACCACCCCCCCCCCCCTTCCCGACATTTTCTTTCTTCTTGGAAAAAATTTTAAAAACCCTAAATTTTTTTTTTTTTTTTTGACATTCTGCGGGCCCGGTCCCGACTTTTTGTTTTAAAACCCGTTCAGAAAGGGGAAAATTTTCATAATGTTACCGGCATAGAAACCCTAGTTTTCAACTCGTCCTTTTTAAATTTCCTAGCACGCGACTATTTGTGAAAAAAAAATTTTTAAAAGGGCCCCCCTTCTTTTTCCCCTTCCCTGCTCCTTTCTGTTATTCCACAAAACCCTTTTTTACGGGTCCTTGTAAATTGGGTGCGCTGGTTTCCCCAATATCCACCTCATTTTCCCTTTACTTGTTCTCCTAGTACTCAATTTACTACCCTGGATTCACAGTTTTCCCCCCAAAAACCCCATCCCACTAACTATTTCTATTTTAAAAGACCTAACAGCTCCCTCCACGGGCGTTGGCCAGTGCTCCCCCCCCAACCCCTTTAGATAAGTAAACCCCTCCCTGGCATAAAAGTCATTTCTGCCATAGAAGAGGCCCAGTTGTAAATAAATTGTTACAGCTTTTTCCCTTCCCAGTTTTTGGGCCAGCCAACAATTGACCCCAAATTGTTGGAAAAACCATTTTTTTCCCAAACTCCTCTCCTTGGCAAAAGGGCCAAACTTTTTGACGGTTTTCCCAACCCCTTCCTCTAATTACCCTCTTTTTTGCGGGACCTTACCTGCTAATCGGGTTTCCTCACCCCTTCGTTTTCCCAAAAATCTTTGCCCCAAGCATTGGACCAGATAATAGGATTGTTTTTTTCCCCTTTTCCCTCTCATGATGTCTCCAGAGGGGCTAACTTATACCCTTTCACCTTGCCAGGAAAACACACACTTGCCTCCTACCCCTACCCTTAAAAGCAAAATGCCCTACCCATGTCCCCTAACGGGCTATCCCCAAAAACCCAAAAACGTTTTTCCCTTCCTTGGGTCGTCCTTCGTGATGCCCGAGAGTCGACTCACATTGGCAGGTACCCATTTCCCCCCTTGGGGGAATTCGTATGCGTTCTCGATGGTTTTCGTTGGGGTTTCTGGGGATTTTCCCCCATTCACGTCCCCAAATGCTTCCTTGGTGTTCTTTGGGTGGCATTCCCAGTAGAACACCCAATTCTTTAGGTAGCGGGGAATGGGTTGGAAGTTTCCCCCGGTTTGTCTTTGGTTTCTGTTTTTTCTGCCTCCCCAAACCCCGTTTTTTGTTTCCTCAGCTTGGTTAAAGGGGGTTTCCCGGGCCCAAACGGGACCAAGCCCCCCTTTTAAACCCGGGGGACTCACAACAGGAGGTTTACTACGAACCCCTTTTTTTCCCCCTCCGTTAATCGCCGTATTTTCCAGTTTGGGGGCAACTCTGAGCCCTCTCTCAGTCCGGGTTTAAAGTTGTCAAGAGGGGGGCATCCTGGTTCAGTTTCCCACAGAGTGCAAAACAAACAGGTCTTCACAAAACTAGTAAACGTCCCCCCTAAAAATCTGCCTCATTTGCTGGAGGCAATGATGTAGGCAAGCGTAGAAGTGAGGTTTTATTTAAAAAAAGTTCAGGACAGTATAGAATAATTAGGAAAAAGGGGGGGGGCGCCCTGTTATATGTGGCATGTTGCCAAGAAGGGGTGGGTAATGTTTGTTGTCCAGAGCAATTGGTATTAATTTTTGGGGCTGGTTTAAAACACTGAAATTTTTAATGCGTACCTTTCATTGAAACTGGGACAACTTCTATGGCCGAAAGACATGTTTTGCCGGGGAGGGGGTTTTCACTTATCCGGGGCCCAGGTGGGGGGTTTTCTTGTAACTCAGGGGAGGGGGTTTTTAGGATTTTAAAAACTGGGATTGGGTTGAGGTATGGGTTTAAAAAATTTTAAAAATAATGAGTTTTTTTTGGGGTTTTTTATATTGATTATGTTCATTTTAAAGAATTTTAAAATAGTAACTGTAAGGGAAAAAAATTTGGGAAATGATAATTTCAGAAATTGTAAAAAAAAACAAGTTGAATGGGAAAAAAATGTGCAGAAAAAAAACATATGGGTTATTTTATGCTAACAGCCCGAAGTGCGGGAAAAATAAAATTATTGAATACTTTTGGGTGCATTTTGCGGGGAACTTTGATTCATTGCTTTAAAACTAAAAACGGGTTTTGATTTAAAGAGCCGGGTAGGACTGTGGTGTAAAATTGGGGGATTTAAGTTGTTAAATGTGGATAGATTTTAAAGGGGGAAATGGGGAAGGGGGTTGCTTTGTTTTTGTTCGAGAAAATTTTTAATTTTTTGCTTAAAAAGAGGTAAAAAATTTGATGGAGCATAACAGAGTCTGTTTGGGTAGAGTTCGTGGGGGGTCAAAAAAAAAACTAATTCGGGGGTGTAATATCCGACCTCCAGGTTTTAAATTCACGATAGAGGGGGGGCCCTTTTTTGGGGCGAAATTTTTTAGGGTTTTCGGGGCACAGTTTTTGGGGGACTTTAATTTTAGTAAAATTGACGGGGAATTTTCTTTGACAGGAAATTCTAGAGTCCAGTGATTTTATGGGAAACAGTTCAGGACGGTGTTCTGAAACGGGGCGAAACTAAAGCCTACCCAGGGGTAAAAATTTGCTAAAACCTAGTCTTTTTCAAATAAGGAAACATCGTGAATAATTGGGGGATCACGAAGGCTTGGCGTTTTTTTGATCACAATCCACCCATTTTTTAGCTTTAAATTTGGGGAAATGAAAGGGAAAAATTGTTAAGGGCAGTAAAAATCCTGATTTTCGTTCTGCCGATTAAAATTTAAATTGGGGAACACTTTTAAAATTTGTTTGGGGGTTTTAGCTAATGATTTTTTTGGACGTTTAATCATACTTTTAAATTTATGATGGGATCTCCCTTTTTATGATTGTTTTTTTAAATTAATGAACACATTGCCCAGAGTATTTACTTTTCCCAGAAAAAAATTTTAGGTTTTAATAATAACGACCCCAAAATGGGTTAACAGGAGGCTAAAGCACCCTATTAGGGGAGAAAAGGGGAATTTATAGGGCGCAAAAAGGGGAAAGGGGTTTAAAATTCCCTGCCCCAATTTTTCCACCCTTAAAAAGAGAAGAAAAAAAGGCAAATTAAAAAGGCAAAACCCGTGATATAAAAATTAAAGGGGTTGCTAATGAATCAAAGATAATCCAAGGGGTTTTTTTCAAGGGGAATAGGACGAAGGGTAAAGGGAAAAAAGTAGGACCCTGAAAACGGGGTTTTTGGGCCCGTGACGGATAATGAACGGGAAAATGTTTTCCCTTTATTTTTTGCTATTTTTTGTCAGTTTTTACCGGGAAAAGAGGGAAAATGACATTCCGGAAATTTAAAAATTATTTTTTCCCTGAAAAATTTTAAAGTTAACTAATTTTTACGGTCAGGGGGACATGGTTTTTAAAAACAGATAGACAAAGGAACAAAAAAAGTCCCCGGGACCGATGATTGTTTTCCCGGGTACTTAAGGAATGCAAGAGGGAGCTTGGGTCTGCCTTTTAACGAGTGTATTCAATGGGGGGGGGGTTTCCCCTCCTTCCCGGTGTTGTGCCAGATTGGGGAAGATGGCTAATGGGGTTTCCCTATTTAAAATCGGGGGTTAATTTCTTTTCCCTTTTCCAAAATTTTTCCCCGCCCAAAAAAGCTTGAATTTTTTATTTAGGAAAGTTATTAGAATAATTATAGCTGACATTATAGAAGTCCCCTTTGGGAGGCAAAACCTTGATAAATGAATCTCAGCATGGTTTCAGGGGAGAGGCTTTTCCTGCCTGACAAACTTACTGAGTTCTTCAATAGAACATTTGGGGCAGTTGACAGGGGAAAAAGGAAATTTTTGTTATTTTTATTTGGATTTTGTAAAAGCCTTCGTTAGAGTACCTAAAAAGAGATTCTAAGAAAAGTGGGCAGCTCATGGTATGGGGTAAAGTTCTAGAAGGGGGGCCCAAAAAAAAAGGAAAATTTTTTACCAATAGAAAGCAGAGAGTTACCATTAATGGAGTGAAATCTGAATGGGGATTAGTCATTTAAGTGGCGTTCCACAAGGACAGTTTTGGGCCCTCTCTTGTTCATATTTTTATTTAAGGCCCTTGATGAGGGTTTTTATGCTCTATTTTAAAGGAATTTTAAATTTGTAACTGTCATGGAGTAACTCGGGTAATGAAAATTTTCAGAAATTGTGTGAAAAAAAAAGATCAATGGGAAAAATTTGCAGAAAAAAAAAAAACATATGTTTGGTATTTTAGGGCTACAGTCGAAGTGCAAGAAAAAATTTTTAAATTTGAACTCTTTTGGTTTGCATGTGCTGGGAACTTTTGATACATTGATTAATTAAAAACGGGGTTTATGATTTAAAGAGTGGGGATATAAACGTGGGGGTTTTAATATTCGGGGAAATTTTAAGTTGTTCAAAGGGATAAAATTTTAAGGGGAAGGGGGAGGAGTTGAAATTGTTTGTTCGAAAAAATTTTAAATTTGTTGCATAAAAACAGGTATAAAAATGGGTGGAGCAGAAACAGTTGTTTGGGTAGAGTTGTGGGGGTTTCAAAAAAACTAATTCTGGTAAATACCGACCTCCGGGTTTGGGGGATCACGACAGGGGGAGATTTTTTGGGGCCAAAAATTGGGTTGGGGCTTCTGGAAACAGAAAGGGGGTCAGGGTAGGGGATTTTAATTTTAGTCAAATTGACTGGAATTTTTTGACAGGAAATTTTGAGCCCAAGTGATTTAGGGGGAAACGGGTTCCGACTGTTTCGAAACAAAAAAGTAAAGACCTTCCGGGGGAAATTAATTTGCTAGATGTTTTTGGCCCCTTTTAAGGAAACCCCTCGTGAATAATCGGAAAGATAAATGAAGAGTTTTGCGAAAGTGATCAAAATTTCCATCACTTTAAGCAGAAATTTGGGGAATGCAAGAATAATGATTAATTTACAGTAAAAATCCCGGGATTTTCGTTCTGCCATTTTAATAAAATTTGGGGGAAAAATCTGTCAAATCTTGTTTTGGGGGTTATCTAGCAAAATTTTTTTTAAATTGACGAAAAATCATACTTTGAATTGAAGGGGGATCTGCTTTTATATTTTTTCTTAATAATTTTCAAAGTGCCCAGAGTATTACTTTCCCCCAGAGAGAAATTGGGCCCTAATAAAAAACGATCCAAAAGGGGTTTAAAAGGAGGCAAAAGGGCTTCTTTAGGGGAGAAAAGGGGAAATTTTTATAGGCGCTTAAAAAGAGGAGGGGTTTAAACCCTTTTCTGACCAATTCTTCGCTTAAAGGAGAATTTAAAAAAGGCGTTTAGAAAGGCTAAACGTGACTATAAAAAAAAAGAGTTGCTAATGAAAAAAAGACAAAACCCAAAAGGGGGTTCTTTCAAGTGTATAGGACAAAGGGGGTAAAGGAAAAAAGTGGGGACCTCGGGAAAATGGGAAAAGGACAGTGAGGGGGAAAAAATTGAATGGAAATGGGGTTCCTTTTTTAATAAACTTTTTTTTTGTCTTTTTTTTTAACAGGAAGTTGTAAATGAGTTTTCCAGTAATTAAAAATTTTATTTAGTTCCGATAAATTTTAAATTTAACTAATATTACTGTCACGAGGGACATGGTTATTAAACGGGACAAATAAAAGAAAAATAAGTCCCCGGGCCCCGATGAGATTTTTTCCTGGGTATTTTAAGGAATGCAATATGGGTTTTGTCACCCCTTAACGGGTGAAATTCCCAATGGTCCATCCTTACCGGTGTTTTTGCCAGAGTTGGGGAAAGGGTGGCTAATGTGGTTCCTATATTAAATTTCAGGGGAAAATTTTCCGTTCCTTCAAATTCCCGCCCAAATAAGCCGACATTTTTAGTGGGCAAGTTATTAGAAAATTCAAATTATAGTTTGACATTACAGTGTCCCCGATGGAAAAAATGGTTTTAAAAACGAAAACGGGGGAAATTAAAAAATATGCAGTTTTAATGTGATCCTTTATTGAAAACGTTTCCCCAAACAAGTGGGCTTTTTAAAGTCTCACACAAAATCTACCGGGGGTGGAAGGTAGGGGGAGAAATTTATAGTATTTTCCCCAAAATTTTTGAGGTCAGGTGGAGAATGCGCATTGATGATCTACCGGGTGGAGTTATAGAGTTTGGGTAGCTTGGCGGGGGTATTGGCCCAAGTTGGAGTAACCTTCTGCAGTTTTCAAATGTTTTTTTGGGGGATAGCGAGGGAAAATTTTCCCTTGGCGAGGGGTTCAGCTTGTTATAAAGCCCAAAATTCTGAACAGGGAATAAAAAATCTCCCGTACCTTCCCCCCCGGGGTAGATCGGGTTTTGGATTTAAAAAAAAGGCCCACTGCTTGGGTGAAAACTTTTGTCAAAAAAGGATCACATTTTACTGCATTTTGTGTTTATTTTTCCCACCCAAAAGGTAAACCTTGAAGGGGCAAAACTTGATTAATGAAATCTCAGCATGGATTCACGAGAGGTCGTTCCTGCCTGAAAAAATTTTCTGATTTCTTCAATTGAACTTTTTGAGGCGTTGCCCGTGATAAGGATTATGATATTTAAAAAGGGCTTTTTTGGGTTTAGCGTAGAGCGGGTATTTAAAATTTTGATATACTTCTTGGAGGTTCTTATTTTATTTTTAAAGTAGTGGTGGGTTAAAACAGGCTTGTGTGTTTGTCCCCATGGCCCGGGCGGGGAAAAATCCCCCGAGAGAGAGATGAGAGTATTGTGTGTTAAAGGGCCAGGCCGCTGTGTGAGTGGGGCGAGGCAAGTTGGGCATATAAAAGTGGAAAGGGCCCCTATAGTGGAAAAAAATTGAGTGGCGCAAAATATGAACTAAGCTGGCAGACAGCATGGGCGGTCTGTGAAAGACAGTACAGGCTGTCTATCCTGGGCCCCACCTACCGGGGCGTCGTCCCGACGCGAAAATTTCTGGTAAAAAAAGGGAAAATCGGTCTCTCTCTCGTAGGAACGGGGCCCCACGAAAACAAAATTAAAAACTTATATACTTAGGGGAAGGGGGAAAAAAAATTTCCCAAAGGGGAGGGAAGAAAAAAAAATGGGGGGGGTGTGCTAAAAAATCGTGGTAAAGGGCCCAGTGAGCATCGAAGTGCATACTGCACCCCTTTTCCTGCGGGGGGGCCCGTACTGCAACACGGGGAAATCGTTTCGGCTGAGCTGTGCCCTTTAAACAGGGTCGGTCCCTCTGGAACGGTAAAGCGGGACTTCGTAGGAGTCGCTGCGGGTTTTTCACTCAACCTGGGGCACGCATGTGGTGCCCCGGTGAGGGGCTCGACAAAACTCGGCAACTGGGCGGGGACTTCTGGCAAGGATTCAGGAAAACTCCTGACTTTTTACTGTCGCTGGGTGCCCACTGCCGGCGAGGGGGAGGGTTTTGGAGGAGTCGTGGCGAGACGACTGGGCGAAAATCTGGGATTTCGAAAATTTCATACACCAGGGACTGCAGTAAAGAGGCAAAGCAGTCAAAGTGACATCTTCTTTGTGCAGGCCCCTCACTAAAGCTTGTGACACGAGGTTTGAACAGCCCCTGCCGACAGGCCTGGCTGGGGCCCCTTGACGGTATCTTCTTGGACAGGTGGAGTTATACAGGGGTTAGCTAAGCGCCCCCAGACTTTTTTTCTCTACTTTATAACTGCACTTGAAGGTCGGAGGGAAGGGGAAACAAATCTCGAGGGGAAAAAAATTTTTCGAAAAGGCGGGTTTTCGTTTGCAGAAAAAACACGAGCGACGGGCAAAAAAAGCTTTCTCTACCCAAACCTGGTCTTTTCCCAGTTCAGGGGATCCCCTTCGGCTTGCGGGGGAACCCCAAATTTCCGTTTGGTCTTTTGATGACGAAAATTTTTCCGTCCCCACCCTAGGTGGAAACGCTCAGGGGTTTTCCGGATGATTCTTAGTATGTGGCAAGATGTCCCGCACTTTTTGGGAAAAAATTGACAGGGTATTGGACGGGGCTAGCTCAGGAAAATTCTTAAGGAAAAGCTCCCCAAAAATGTTTTTCCCCCGGAAAGGGAAAAAAAAATTTTCGGGGGTCACGAGTAATTTCGAAGGGGATAAAGAGGACGAGTCTAAAATCTGGGGCCGTGCAGAATTCCCCAGCCCCATGAGGGGCGGATGCAGTCCGGTCCTTCATGGGCCCTGGCGGGTTTCTCCCGGGGCCCTTTATCGCGGGTTTTTTCTCCACCATTGCGGCCCCCCTGAAAAACCCCTTACTCAAGAAGGTTGCCATTTTGAGGGGGACGTGCGTCAGGAACGACCCTTTTTGTCTTTTTAAAGGGAACAATTTTAAATAAACCCCCAAACCCTTTAGTTTTCCCCTGTTTCCCCAAGGGCTTTTTCCCTTGAGGGATGATCCCAGCAAATTTGGGCATCGGTGCAGTTTGTAAACAAGAACTAAGGGGAAGAAAACCAGCCTTTTGGGCCCTATGCTAGCCGTTTTTTTTTTACTAAAGGGGAAGTCAATTATTCGGGGACAGGCTAAAAAGCTTTAGCCATTGTAGGGCCCAAGTCTTTTTGGGGAAATTAAATCTATCATTTTCCTATCAAGATTTATACAGTTTCTTTTCCCCTTATTCCCCCTTTTTTGCAAATAAAAACCTTCGGGGAAAGCATGCTCGGTGGTCGCTCACGTTAATGATTTAAAACCCCAAAAATTTCCCTATGCCCCAGGTAAGAAAAAATTTTTGTACCCTGACGCCCGGTCGGGGATTATACCCAATTTGTGAGTGTCGGCAATTCGTTCTTGTTGAGGATCTCGAGGAGCCCAAGGGACGGGGAACCTGTGTGGTCCCCCAAATTCCTTTCGTTTCCTTACCAAAGGGGGAAACGTTGACTTACGGGTCAAGTTTTCCCTTTCCACTGAAGGTTTTAGTGGCCCAACCAAGGGGGACTGTGCCGTTTTTCCCACAGTGGTGGCCCGGAAAAAAACCGTATACCAATGGTGTTTCCCCCAGAGTCCATGTTTACCAGCTACTCTTGGTTTCCAAAAATGCCCCAGGTTTTTTAGGCACCCCGGGAAGGCCGGGCAGTATCAAACAGGCACGAATGAAATATTTCTGGCCTAAGATGGCATGGACTTTGCCAAGCATTTTACCCAGTGTGTTGTCTCCCTTCAGCACAAGGGTCCCTTTTCAGGTCCAAACCCCATTCTAAAAGTTTTCCCAAATTACAAGGAGCCGGGGAGGAACTTCTGTGGACCTGTTACGAATTTTCCGCCTGGAAAAGGGGAAATTTAAGCCCCTGCTTTTTAATGGTAGAAATTTGACGGGGTTACAGGAATTAGAAACCCTTTCCCTGATAAAACCGCTAAAACGGTCGTTTGTGTTTTCCCGTGCGCAGCAGAAATGTGTGACGTCAGCATCTCGAGGTGACGTCGGGCCCGAAAATCGTGAGGTGACGTCGCAGACTCGTGGGGTTTGATTTCAGAGACTTTTGAGGTGCGGGACATCGTGAGGGGGACGTCAGCAGACATCTGAGGAAAGTCAGCAGACATCGTGGGGTTTGACGCCCAGGAGACATGTGGGGGAAAGTCGGCGGCATCGTGAGGGGACGTCAGCGGGACATGTGAGGTGAGTCGCAGACATCTCGAGGGGGACTCAGGCGGGACATTCGAGGTGACGTCATGAAGTCGGGCGGCTTTGTGGGTGGCGATGTGTTGCGGGCAGCCAGACCACAGATGGGCCTTTGGGGAAACATCTGGAAACCCCAAGTGGTTTTTTTTTTTGGGGGTTCTACGTGACATGGGGCCAACCGAACGGGGACGTCGTAAATTTTGTGGGATGCTGACCACGCAGTTTTCGAGGGGCCCTCGGGCCTCGGATACACAGAAAGGGCAAAGAATTAAACAGGGAAAAAAAAAGGCAAAAAAACAGCAGAGGGAGAGATGGCGTGGTGGTGTTGGTAGTGTGGGGGCGAGGAGCGTGGGTGAGTGTAGGCGAGGGAGGATCTGGAAACTTCCCCCTCTAAAACCCCAAAAACAGGCCAAAAACAAATTTGGGACCAGAAATCCCACAAAACTCCCTCGGCCCCGCTGAAACAGCTGTGCTAAGCTGAACAACAGCAACATAAAAGTGACGGGAAATGACTTGAGAAAAGCGGGGGGCCCACGGGGCCCGAAAACTTAAAATTTCTCGTAAAATTTCGATAAATTTGGGCTGGACCCTGCTTGAAACCTGTGCTGGTTTCCCTAAAAACGTGCGACAGGGCATCAGGTTAAAACTCGTTGAGAGACGGAGGGTTTCCCTTATGTAGGGTGATGAAGTGAAGGTGACTTCTACCTCCCCTTTCCCCTTCTCTCCGGGGAAAACACAACGCTGCGACCCCCGCTGGTCCCCAATATAAAGGGCTTTTTTTGGTGGGCTGTAGAGCGGGTTTTTAAAAGGGTATCTTCTTCGGGGTTTCTTAGTTTATTTTTAAGTAGTGGTGGGTTACACGGGGCTTGTGTGTTTTTCCCCATGGCCCGGGCGGGGGAAATGCCCACGAGAAAAGGATGAGAGTCCTTGTGTGTTGAAGCCGGCCGCTGTGGGGAGTGGGGCGAGGAAAGTTGGGCATACTGAAGTGGAAAAGGCCCCTTTTGGGTGGCAGCACTTGATTTGGGGGAAATATGAACAAAGCGGGGCAGACAGCTGGGTGTCGTGCGACAGTACGGCTGTCTAATATTGTTTTTTTGGGTTTTTTAGTAAACCCTTTTCGCAGGGTCCTCCAAGAGACTCTAGAAAAGTGGCAGTCAGGGGGCATAGGAGGTAAAGTTCTAGCAGGGGTTTGAGGCTGGCCTTACCAATAGAAAGCAGAGGGGTTACCATTAAGGGAGGAAATCTAAAGGGGTTTAGCCCATTGTGGCGTTCCAAAAGGAAATCGGTTTTAGGCCCCCCTTTTTTAAAAAAATTTTAAACTTTAAAGGGCGGGGGGCTTTTTAAAAAACACAAATGCAGTTTTATGTGACCCTTTTTTGACACGTTTCCCACACTGTGGGTTTTTTTAAAAGGGTCCAAACAGCCAAAAAAACCCTGGGGTGGAAAAACCCCCGCGGTATTTATGGGCCCGGCTGAGGTGGGAAAAATGCTGCATTTGATGATTTACCGAGTTGGGTTTAAAATTCAAAAAATTTGGGGTTTAGTTTTTTTTTTGGGAAAAGGAAAATGGACAATTTTTTTTGTGAGCAGGCCTTCAAACCAGTGTTTTTTTTGTGGGTTCCCATGCATAAGAATTTTCCCTTGGCATTGGTTAAACCCTATGTTTTTTTGGGAACCCCCTTTTCGGGTTTTGAAGTTTGGTTATTTAGAAATAAGTGATGTTTCCCGGGGTTTTCTTCGGTATTGAGGGGTTGTCTTCTGGGGCCCGTTTTAAGTCTTGGGGTTTCTTTTGGTTTATAAGGGGGTTTGTGGGGAAATTTTACGGTTTTGGGTACGCAGGAAATTCCTAATGCCCTTTGGGAGGAAGGGTTAAGAGTGACATGAGTTAAATTTGCTGATGTTTCAAAGTTTTTTTTTGGCCGTAAAATTCACTCTGAGGAGGTTTATCAATAAAACCCCCAGGGGGGTTTTTGGAAAAATTTAAATGTCTTGGTCTAAAAAAGGGCCCGATGAAGTTAAAAGGGGAAATAAGTTTTAAAGGTACTTGCCCTTGGTAATTGAAAAAAACCCTCAAAGCTATAATTTTGGTGAAGAAAGAGCTTGATCTTTACAAAATTTTGAAAAAGGGACTTGGGAGTCAGGGTTTGAGCGAAATCTAAACCCAAGGGAACAGAGTCCCTTTTGTGTGCGGAAAAAAGGGCCCAAAACAGATTTTTTGGGAATTTACCCCAAGGGAAAGGGAAAAAAAAAGGTAACGGGAAGCCCAAAAGTTATTTTACAGCCTATACATATTTAGTGGGGCCTCATTTAGATTATGCTGCTCGTTTTGGCCCCCTTTCACAGGAGGGGTTTATGGGGACTCATTAGAGAACTTTCGGGGAAGAATGACTAAAAAAGATTTACTGTGTAAGGAACCTCCCGTAAGAGATTGACTTAAAGCCTTTAAATTTTTCACTCTTGGTGAGGCGTAGAATGAGGGGAGATATAAATTGGAAAAGGGGGGTATAAGTGGAGGGGCATAAAAAGGGAGATATTTTAAAAAAGGGACTGAGGGGTCGAACCAGGAAGAACCCGGAAAAAATGGATTTTTAAATTGGGATAAATTTAGATTTTTGGGAAAGGGGCATTTGGGGAAGTAATGGTTTTTTTAACAAATTTTTTTAGGGTGCGTGGAACGTCTTCCCAGTGGGGTGATAGGGCTGGACCCTTGGGGTTTGCTTTTTAAAAAAGGGGGGCGGACAAATATTATGAGTTGGGGGGGTTTGGGGTTTATTGGGGTATTGGGTTTTCGGGAGTTAAATTTTTGGGAAAATTTAGGTTTGGGAGTTTGTTTTGATAAGGACCTTTCCTTGCAGGGGCCCCGTATGCCTTTGCAAATGGTTTCCCCCATTTTTTATGTTTTATGTTAAAAACTGGAAACTACAAAAAATTTTTAAAAACATTGGCATACGTTTATAAATTAAGGGACCCCCAAACCCAAAAATTGTTGGGTTTGTGGTCCTTTAAAAGGTAGAGGTTGTTTTTTTTAAGGGGCCTGCCTCGCTTTGGGCCCGTAGGGGTCTTAAAAAGTGTTCCTCTATTCTTATGTTCTCATGAAAAATTCCTCACCCCCCAAACCCCCACTCTCCCCCAAAATTTTTAATGTCTTTCTACCTTGTGTGACAAGCGAAACAAACGACTTAGCTCGAGTGGTGACGTGTGTTACCCAACACATCGCGATCTCGCCTCTCTCTAAAATTTCCCCCTGTTGAGTTTGTGCTTGCTGGAACCCTTGTTTTACTTCCACCATCAGGATTGGTGCGTCGGTTGGGGGGCGACCCCAAGGGCAGGAAACCTCTTTCTGCCCCCGAATTTTTCTTGCCTGTTTTACTGCCAAAGCCATACAAACCAGTCTCGCCACCCTCAGGTTTTCAGGCTCCCATAGCTACAGTTCACCTCCTTTTGGGTCCTGCGCCAGGGAAGGAGTGTGGGCTACTTACACGTTTCTTTGGGCCCTAAGGGGTGAGTACTCTCACTTTTTTGGCCCTTGTCACCTCCAAATTTTTTTCTTTTCGTTTTTTAGACGATGCCTTGTTTCCTTCCACCTCCCACCCCCCCTTTCCCCTCTCCCCCAAACCCCCCACCAAACCCGCCCCTGCTTTTTACTAAATTTTCCCAAATTTCCCTTTCGCTAAACCTCAAATTTTTACCTGATGCCACTATCTGTCCGGAAAATTTATTTTATCAGGTTTACTTTGGGTTTTCCCCCAAATTAAAGGGCTTTTTAAAACCAACTCAGGGTTTTAAAATCCCTTTTTGACAAAAAATTTTATTTCGAAGCGTTTTCACCTCAAAACGATTTCCCGCAAAAAAACTTTCAAAAACAGGCCTTCACCAAATTTTTTGGCTCCCGAGCACCGTGCCAAAAGCACAGTCATTGCTAAAAAGTAGGGGCTTTCTCTCTCCTGACAGCCTTGACACAGAAAAAAGAAGACTTAATAAAAGTATCAGTAAATAAGAACAAAGTCTTTTGGGTTTGGAAAATTTACCGACCCGAAAACTCTTCCCTTCTCAAAATAGCGGGTTTTCCTGCTGAAGCCTCTTCACTTTCGTCAAGGGAAACTTTGCCCCAAAACCATCCGCATTTCCCCCAAACGCTCTCTTCACTCCGAACTTCCACCCAAACACACAAAGTCTTAAAAGCTTCAAATTCGGCCCCGAAAAAAAAACACATGCACATCTCAAAAAGTCTGTCCCGATGTTCAGCAACTGGCCCTTCTGGGGTTTCTTTCAAACCCCCCCCCTTAAATGTTCTAAATGCGGCGGGGCAAAACCTGCAGTTGCAAAAATTTGCCCCTTTTGGGAAAGACATTCTCTCCCCCCTAAAAGCCCCAAAACCCAACCCCCTCCCTACCCAAAAACCCCTTCCCCCGCTCCCCCCCTCCCTTCCCCTTTTCCTCCCTCCCCTTCCACACCCCCCTCCCCCACCCCCAAAAGCCCGGGGCCCCCCCCGCACTTTGGTTTTTACCTTTTACTCTACCCCAACAAACCCAACCCCCACAGATACAAGCAATTCTCCTTTTTACACCCACACTAGACTACAAAAAATGTCAAAATTGCCATGCTGCCCACTTGCGATTTGGGAATCTCACAAGCTTTTCCAATTTAGACTACTACCGGGCCTTAACCTAAACTTGGGTTTTTAACAATTTCCCCCTTTAAATTTTCCCTCCTTTCCCGCTTCTTTCCAACCTTTACAACCCTCCCTCCTTCCTCTCTCCCACCCCCCCCCTCCTGCTCCACCAAACCCTCCTTCCCACTTCCCCTCTTCATACTTTACACCTCCCCCCAAACACCCCCACTGCTACGACCCACCCCCCCCCACTTCCTTACCCACTTTATCCCCCTTCCCAAAACTTTTCCCCTTCCTCCAGCTTACCAAAAAATTCCACTTTTCCCCTGCTTCCCCCTTCGCCCACTCCCCCCAAAAACCCCCAAAAACCCCATCCAGGGGGCCAACTCCACCCCCTCCAGACAAAATTTCCCCTCAAACCTAAAACCCCCCCAACTTTTAAAGGGGCAGACCAAAGAATTAAAAAAAGATCCCTCTCTTCCTCCCCCCCCGGAAAGGGGGCCGTAGCACCACAAACCACATCCACTGATGGGGACCACTAAACAACCCGGGGTTTAACCAAAATCCTCCCCCCACCTTTAAATTTGCTAAGACGAAACCATTTTAAATTACGTTTTTTAAGGGGAAATTTAGTTCAACGTACGTTCTTACTTTACTTTAGACACCACTGGCCGAGCCCCCTTGAAGCAGAGAGGCCAGATAAATTTTTTTGCCCAAACAGTACCTGCCTCAAAGCCCCCTCAATGGGATCCGGCCAAATTTTGGTTTTTACTGCACTACAGTCCCCTTTGGGTCCCCCGATGGGGTTGCCATCCTTGTCAATTCCAAAAATAAAACATGAATTTCTCACAATTCCCTTTTTTTCACCAAAACTGTCCCGGGGGTTTGAATACACACCCCCCTTGGCCCCTTTTTCTTTTTTTTACCAACCCATGCCCCGCCCCAAAAATACTCTCAACATACACGACCTCTCCTTTTTCTTCAACTACACCAACCCCACCAACTTAACCCACTTTTGTGGGCCCTGTATTTTCCAAAAAACACTGCCTTTAAACACACCAGTAAAAACCAAATTGGTCACCAATTACTCAACTTCACAAACCATTTAAACATAATTTATCTTGGCCCCGACTTTTAATACCTTCTTAACCACAGGGCCAAAGGGAAACCCGGGCATCTTCTGGCAAACCCGGGCCCGCTCTCTATTTCAACATTACATCTACCTGGCCCTATTACAGGCCCCTGACACATCCCAGTCATCTTACATCTCCCCCAAACCCCCTCCTTTTTCCAACCCACCTTCATTCTCCTACCCAAAAACCCCTGCTGGGATGCTTTCAAAAAAAAACACATTGACAATATTAACCCCCCTATGCCCAAAACAACAAAAACCCATCCTGACATCATACTCAAATTGTTTCATCCCGGACACCCTTACCCCAACAGCCAAAATCGCAATTAAACCAAAAAAAACCACCCCCATCGTTATTTTCCCTTTAAACCCCATCAGAACAAGAAGACTAAATTTTCTGTTTCCACAACCCCTTCCTTTCAAAAACACATAGATTTAATCAAATCCCATTAGATCTCACTTAAAATTTGAAACAAAATTTTAACAGCCTTGGGACCAAGACCAACAAAACAATGGTTTACGCTAAAACAACAAACGGACAGGGAGGTGGGTTTAAAAAAACTAAAGCCTTTTTGGAACTTTATCAAAAAAAATCAGAGGGACTACTCCACCCAAAAAAATTTTTAAACAAATCACCCAAAAACAAACAAAACATCTCAGACCCCCAGGCTGCCCCCTTTCCAACACCCTTTAAAACATCTGGGGAGAACTCTTCCACGCTCACCCACCTACCCTAACGTTTTTCAAAAAATTCAGAACATTTGAACACTGGAAACCCCTGCACACCACAAGGGAAAAAACACCAGAAAAGCCACATACATTTTAGACACTCTTCCTCCCCCAAAAACTCCCACACTCCTTTCACCAAAAACAGACATTAAATCTCTCCTCAGACACCTTCCTCCAAAGGCTCTTTGGGGCCTCTGGCCTAAACCATATTATCCTGAAACACCTTCCTGACTTATCTTTTTGGGCCCACCAAAACCCCCTCAATGCCTCCCCCCCTTCCCCTTGGATTTCTTCCCCTTCCCCCTTTTAAAGTGCTTTCTGCTTTTCCTCCTTCCTAAACCCAATAAAAGGGCCCCTCTGACCCCAAAAATTTTCGCCCTATCAGCCCCCTCGAAAAATTTTTGGAAAAAATCTTTGAAAAAAAATCAAATTAAACATCGCCTTCGGGAGATACCCGGAACATTAAATTTTTTTCTACTTTCAGAAAGGGCCCGTTTGGCTTCAGAAACACAAGATCCCACAAAGGGTGCCATTAACATTTTTTCTTTAACTACATCCACATAAACACAAAACAAAGAAAAAGGGAAAAGCCCTGGTTGCAAAAAACGTTTTTAAAAAGCTTTTGGGCCCCCTGTGTGGGACGAGGGGCTCAAGTAAAAAAAATCTGCACCCAACTTTTAACCTGCCTTTTCAATAATCGTTTTATCCTCTGCAACTTCCCAGCCGGCCCCTACCCTGAGGAAACAAATTCAAGGTGTTACTCTGCTACTTTTACACTAAAAGGGTGGGGACCCCAGGGATTTTTCCTTTTTCCCCTAAACCCCAAAATTTTTTACACTAACGACATTCCCAAAACCCCTTTTTAACAAAATCCCTCACACTAGCCTATGCAGACGACATTACACAACTTATCACTTTATGGGCCCAAAATAGATACATCACCAAAAACAAAACAAAAATGAGGTTTTACAGGATTTGCCCTCTGGGAACAAAAAGGGGATTTTTAAAACCAAAGCAGCTAAAACCCGATTAGTATTTTTTTCTCGGAAACGTGATTTCCCTTACTTGTCGAAATCAGAACAGCTGGGCACCCCACTTCTTCCCCTTTTACACAATTGTCACTGTCCCTTTGGGGGTTAATCTTGACTACCTTCTTCGTTTACACGGACACATTCAATCAAGGGATTTTCAATAGCTAGTAAGGCCCTTTCGGGGCCCCTACAAGCTGAAACATGCCCCTTTAACGCCCAAAATACACCCCTAAAAATTTCCCCAATTTCTTTCCCCTTTATAACTTTTTTCCCCCTTTGCCCTCCCTCTTGCAGCCCAAAAAAAAAACTTTTCTTAAAAATGCCAAACTTTTCCAGAAAAAGGCCCCTGCGCTGGGTGTTGATGTCTGGGGGGACTTCGCCACAAACGAGTCTCTCCATGCCCCGTTAGGGCGTCCCTGCGAAAATGAATCTGTACTGGAAGAAAGGTCAGTGGGCAGGGGCAGATTGACAAACTTGAGACCGGCATGGGCTACTGGGAAACCCCTCCCGGACGAAGGGCATTTGCAGCCCCAAAAACCCAAAACAACCTTTTTTACTACTTGGCTGGGTCTGCTCCTAACCTACTTAAAATAACCTTGGAAACCCCGGGAAAAGGGACCTTTTCTAAGGACAGGTACCATTCTTGACCCCCGTTTTGCCTTAGCTTTTTTGGGTTTTTAAGGCATGACTCAGTTCTGCCCCTCCTCTTAGCTCCCAAACGTCGCAAGTCCCCTTTTTTTCCCCGCTCACCCCACCGGAGTCCCCAAAAGAAGAACCGGAATTTTTTTCTTTTCAAAATCTGTCCCACGAAACGCCTTTGCTTGCTGGGTTAAGGCCCCCCGGGTCTTTTCTAGACTAAGAACACTTTTCTCCAGCACTATTCTTCGTCTGTCCCCTCTTTCCCCCCTCATTCCCCTTGGGATCTTACCGGAAAATTTTTTTTTTTTTTCGTTCGTTCGTTCCTCTGTGTGTTAGAATTGTAGAACCAAAAAACTTTTTTGTACGACAGTACATTCAGGGTCACGTCCCGACCCAAAGTGGAAAACAATTTTTTCTGCCCAAAGGAAAAAGGTCCGATGTTCCAGGGACACGACGGGTGGCTCGGATTTAGAAATTTACGACCCGGGTTTTTGAAATGTGGGGCCCCCAATCCTAGCGAAAAAAAGTTGCGAGACCATCCGTGTCATCGAGATAAAGGGCTCCCGTTTGACAAGCCTAACCATGCAAAAAACCCCCGAGAATACGGAAGGATGGATCAGTGTGAACAGTAAGACACGGGCCCTCCCTCCAAGGGCAGGGGGAAACCGCTCAAATTTACCTTCCCCGATTAAGGTAAAGGGGTTATGGGGAAAAACAAAACCCCCCTAGGCGTGGTTTCACAAACCCGGAAACC
Organism: Cherax quadricarinatus; assembly: GCF_026875155.1. NCBI lineage: Eukaryota > Metazoa > Arthropoda > Malacostraca > Decapoda > Parastacidae > Cherax > Cherax quadricarinatus. Next base: position 27,645,193 of record NC_069463.1, read on the forward strand.
GGCACAAACTGAGGTTCAAGATATGGTTCAACCCGAGGGGGGGGAACCAATATGACTCCCAAAAACGGGAAATGGGTTTTAAACCCTTTAAGGGAAAAACATGGGGACATCCGCTCCTTCACCCTTTGGGGAAAAAGGATTTCCAGGGAAGGTCACCCAAAGGGAGGTTTTTTTGATGGGGATACCCGCTGTTTTTGGGGCCCCTCGGGCTGTAGAGTCACCCTAGGTTTGTTTGTGTCAGTCAGGTCTTTAAAGGGAAAAAACGGCAGGCAATGCACCAACCCCGGAAAGGGCCATTCAGCATGTAGGGGCCGCTGCCAACCCGGGTGGACCTTGGTTCTTGGGGGAGGTACGATTTTAGGACCCCCTTTACGGCAGACCCCGTTTTGCTGTTTTTAAGTGCCCAAAGTTACGGACACCTGGGTGCCTCTGTCCGAAAAAAGTAATCTTTCGGTGTTGCCCCCCAGCCCCCCCTACCGAGGAAAGCATCACCAAACCTGAAAAATGCATCCCACCCACTCCCCCGATGCCCGAATTGAAGGCAGAAACACCATTTCTGGGAAAACCCCCCGGTTTCCCCGAGAGGGTCCTTTGTTTGTGAGGTCTGGGGACCCCAACGACCCAGACAGCAGGGCTACGGCAGAGCATCACCTCAGCAGACGATGGGGGCAGGGGAATCTTTTCCATAAATGCCCCCGAAATCTCATCAGTCAACCCCAAATCAGTGCCCCCGGAAAAATTTTCCCCCCTTGAAAACTTAACCCGGCCCTATGAACAGGAGCATCCCCCCCCAAATACCCCAACGAAGAAACAAAAAAAAAAGGGGAAAAAGCGGGGCCAACAGGAAAATCGGGCAAAAGCCAAACAGAGACGACACTTCACGAGCCCCCCCCGGCCTCCTTGCCAGGGACAAAAACTATGCAGGGTGTGCCCGCACCCCACCAACAGGTGCCCGGTTTCACAAACCCGGCTTTCAGCAACGCCCCACGGTGTGCACAGTGAGAAAAAAAAAACCCCCAGCAGCCCCCCGATTTCGACAGCCCATATAATGTCCACCCGCTTCGAACCCACCGACAACGCAGGGGCCCCCCCCAAAAGAGAGGTCTTTAACACTCATAAGGCATTTTTACGGAATTATCTGCAACACCCAAACACCCCCACGGGGAAAAACAGAATGTTCCGGGCCCCCCCCGAGGGGCAGCACCCCTCCTGAGGGGTTTGCTTACTGACAGAAAAGGAAGCAGTGGATGCCCCTGAAACCGCAGATTATAGAGGGCCCGAGCCCGTCCCCAGCCCCAGGAAACAGCTAGATGGTGTAACTTCAGTCGCTTATGGGGCACACTAGCTGAACTGACCGGGAAATGTGCTTGAAAGAATAGTGAAAAATTTTAAAAAGCTTGTATGCCCGCAACAGTGAAGAAACAAATTCCCCCTTCAGGGGCCAGAGACGGGAAACTAAGTTAAGACCCGTGGGCCGGGGTCCTGGTCCTGGGGAACATTGTACCACTCTGTAGTTAGGAAATGAAACAAGGTCCCCGGACCCCAAACGTTTTTAATAAATTTTGTATAGTGTTTTTTTTACGTGTCTTTTTTAAAAAATCTCCCCCATATCTTTCAAAGACAGAAAAAATAAACCATGGGCCCCTGTTTTCCCAATTTTTCCCGGCCCCATACTAGAAATTTTCAAATTTGGTTATCCATGGGGGACACCATAGTCGTGGAGATTCTTTTTGAAACTCCACGACTATGGTGCCCCTTCGCCCAATTTCTAAAGTTGGGGTTTATTTTCCTTTATCTTCTGTACATAGTTCTCCTGTCTTCCCGTTATGTTGGAATTTGTATTGAGGGAAAAAAGTCTTCAATAAAGATACCCAGATTTGCACATGTGTCTCAATTTCTTTAAAAATGTTAAATTTTTAAAACTGCTAGGAAAAAAACTGATAGGATGGTAAAGAGAAACCATTTAAAAACGGGATGTCAAGTCCCAAAGAAAGTTCCCCTTTAAGTCACCTATTCTTTCAAGGGGTTGGAATACCCCTGTGCACTAACCAGACCCCTTTAAAAGGGAGGCCAAAAGGGACATCTGGGAATTTTACCGAGAAATTTCACTTTTATGTTTAAGTACACTCAGCACCCCCAATTATTAAACCGTTTGAATCCCTTGATCCCGTACTTCTTGAAAAACAGGCAAAAAAGGATTTCATCCTAATTTACACCTGGAAAATCTAGGGGGATAGTCTTTAAAACTGCCAAAAAAGAAATTTAATTCCCCACGAAAAAAAAAGATTCTTTAGGAGGGGGCAAAAATCCCCAGTGAAAAGTTGGGGCGCCGTGTGTTCGCTAAGGGGGGGGGGGGGTTAAGTGTTCCCCGGGGCCCCCCGACTCTTCAACTACCTCCAAAACATTTGTCCATAATAAGGGGATTAACAAAAGGGCCCCTTTTTTATCCCTTTAAGAGGAGCAAGAAAGTCACCAAGTATTGGGCCGCCCGGGGTTTTGGTCGTACGTTGGAGATTGCATGTGGCCCGGGAGTTAAAAGCCTGGTTTTATCAGGTCCTTTATACAACGTGACGCCTAGTCAATTTTCCGGGCCCGGGGGGGGTATTGGCCCCCCGGGACACAAATTTCAGTTATACTTTAGACCACACTAACAAATTTTTCCTTTTATACTTAAAAAAAGTTTTCCACCATACCCAAAAAAGTTTCCCCATTCTAACAAAGTTATACCTTTTTACTAACAAAGTTTTTTTCCCCATACTTTAAAAATTGGGTTAAACCCCCATACTAACAAAGTTATACCAAACCTTTCTAACAAAGGGATACCCCCAAAACTAACAAAATTATAAACCCCCAAACCCAACAAAGTTTTTACCACCATCAACAAAATTATACCCCCATAAAAACAAATTATACCCCCTACTAACAAAGTTATACCACCACACTAACAAAGTTTTTACCCCCATTTTAACAAAGTTATCCCCCATACTAACAAAATTTTCCCCCCATAATAAACAAAAATTTTTTCCAACCCTTCTAACAAAGTTATACCCCTTTCTAAAAAAAGTTATACCACCCTACTAACAAAGTTATACCACCATAAATAACAAAGTTTTACCCCCATACTACAAAGATATACCACCATATAACAAGTTATACCCCCCTTTAATTTTCAAAGTTTTCCACCACCATTTTAAAAAAGTTATACCCCATACTTAAAAAAGTTATACCACCACTAACAAGTTATACCCCCAAAATTTAACCCAAAAAATTTTACCAACCCTACTAACAAATTTATACCAAAACATTTAAAAAAGTTTTTTTGCACCTACAACAAAGTATACCACCACAAATAACAAAGTTATATTTACCACAAATAACAAAAAATTTTACCAAAAACACTAACAAAAATTATTCCCCCACACTAACAAGGGGTTTTATCCCCACATTAAAAAAAGTTATTCCAAAACCCATAAAAAAGTTTTTACCAAAAAAACTAAAAAAGTTATCCCCCACATTAAGTTTTTAGCCCCCACAAACGTGTTTTACCCCCAATACCATCAAAGTTAAAAAAAACCCTACGTTTTTAAAAAAAACGGAAATTTTTGTTATTCAAAATTTTATTTTTTTCGTTTTTTTAACATAGACCCTTTTTATTCTTCTTATCTTTTTCATTTCTTTTGTTTTACAACCCCCACTTTTTTTTTTTATGTCAACAGATGTGACGTCTGGTTGATCAGATCCTGATGCACCGGGAGAAAACCAAAACGCGGGGGCCCCTTGACACCCGGAAAAAGGCCCCCAGGTAGACTCCAGGTCCCGTATCAGTGACCTTTCTCTATTTTTGCACCAGCAGGGGGAACCCTTTTTTTTTTTGGGTATTCAGAAATTCTTTACGAAGGTTCCCCCGAAAAAAAAACTTGAATTTTTTTTATGGATAAGTTAATGGGGTTTTTTTATCCCTTTGTTAACTCGTCACAATATAGAAACCCTTTACAAGTTTTTTTGGGCAGAGGGTTTCGTTTGTGTCTAGAAAGGGGCTAATTGTGATCATTAACGAAAAGTGGGGACGCTTCCTAGCTTCCGGGTTCAAAACAACGTTTGGGCCCCCCAAATTTATCAGAAATCGTTGTTATTTAGGATCCTTTCTCTGAGTCACCCCACCAAGTTTTTGGGTTTTTTTACTTGGTATTATTTCAAAAATTAGAACAAGCGATTTAAAGATGGGATTTTTAGCCATAGGAGAGTTGAAAGATTTGCTCCCAAACCTTTTTTTGTTGCAATCAAAGATAGGAAGTCCAGTTAAAATTCGTTCAGGGGAAATGTTAGAGCCCCCTTTCCTGAAAACGAAAATTTCTTTGGGCTTTTCCCGGTTTATTTCTGGAAAAAACTGCAAGCTCCCGAAGATGTTTTTAAAAACATACATAAAAGGGGTTTTGAGCTATCATTCAACTCTCCCTGTGGGGTTTTTTGTTTATAGTATATAAGAAAATAAGATTCTTGAAGACTTGGGCACGTAGAGCAAAATATTATATCACGCTCCAGTGAGAATTCCAGCCGCGACAATGAGTTGTTCCAGTGAGGCTGAAAACACCGATTGTTCTTGTCTCTTGATGGTTGAGAAACTGCAACGCTTCACTGACAAGACTTTTACATTTTCTAATTTCATCGGGGAAAACAGTTGCTCTCTTAGAGCAAGTCTCTGTTCAAGAATTATTTTCACCTGCATCTTCTGTTTCAACGGGATATTCTGGATTTGAAGCTGATGGCTTAATAAGTCGTCCAGATATTTGCTGTTATTTTGGCACCCCTGTTATGTATTTCTTGATAGAATCATGTTTCAAAAAAGTTGTTTTGAAAATAATATGAGTTTTTCTTCTGATTTATATAAATTGGATTAATTTATAATTAATAAAATTTGGGAAGAATTTAAGGTACATTAGACAAATTTTTGGGTAGAATATAAGTTGTGTTTCACGGATCACTGACGACCTACCTACATAATTATAAAAAGTCAGGTGCTGTTGGGGGGGGAAGCAGCGAGGTGTAGTCTCGTCCTTATATGCCTTCTTGTTAACCTTATAACTTATTGCATCATATATATATATATATATATATATATATATATATATATATATATATATATATATATATATATATATATATATATATATATATATATATATATATATATATTCAATTATAACTCCGGATCAACGAGGCTGACCAGGTTAAGGCTCAACAGGACTTATTGTGAATACTCTGGGAAGATTCCAGTGAAGCGAGAAGACATTTCAGTGCACCGTTTCAAGGTAAATTGTGGCAGTGTTGTGCAGTTTGTGAATGTTGGTGAGTGGTGGTGGTGAGGAAGACGGCCAGTGGAGGGGTGGGGGAGTATAAGGCCTGGTTTAGAAAGACACGTAAGCAAACACTATAACATATTTATTAGAAAACGTTTCGGTCCTGGGACCTTGATCACGGTCCCAGGACCGAAACGTTTTCTAATAAATATGTTATAATGTTTGCTTACGTGTCTTTCTAAACCAACTTGTCGGTATTTATTACCAAGGTTTATACCAGTATAAGGCCTACACTGTGTATGAGTACCGGCCATGATTATCGTACATACAGACTCAAAAAGCTCTTATAAAAATATCTATATCCAGCACCATGCTTCCAGTTAACTTGGAAATGATTGTGTCGATGTATGGACTATTTAGAGGGATATGTTATGGAAAAACAATGTGAAATTAATGTTAACGAGGGAGTGACCAGTCAGTGCATCCACCCCCACGTCACGGGGGTGGGTGGAAGAGGTGGGATGTGTAACTAGAGGGGGAGTGAACACATTGGTTCAGCAGTTGGGCCCCCTACCCCCATTGTTCATAGTGTACATGGGAAACAAATAAAGTTATGTGTATTGTAAGACAGTGTGAACAATATATTAGTATGCAAGTCCATGTGTATTGTACTCCCCGGGATAACCCCTCAACAAACCTGCGCCTCCCCCACCTAATTCCCAGGGGAAGTTTTCCCCCTTTCCCCCCCCAGCCCCTCAAACTCCACCCGGCCACCACGGTCAAGTTCACTACCTTCCACGCACCATACTCATCCAGCATGTCATATTCCACTCCTATTGTCTAGTCTAGCAGATGGATGCCAACCAGGAGGAAGCAAGCAGCCAGGGAAATGGCACGGCTGGCAATACTAGGAGAGGCAAGTGTCGGTCATGCTTACAGCTTCGTTGTCTCAACTCTAATGGTTTCCTCCGCAAACACGGTAGTTGCCCTGGTTCAGGATGTCCTCCTGTGGAAAGTGATGATCCAGAGCCACCTCACGCACCTGAACCCACTCCAACAGATTTCATCTCATCAGACAATCTCTTGGAAGCAATTAAAGCAACAGGTACGAGGATACTCACACATATTCCCAAAGCAGCCCGTCCACACGCAGCTGGGAAACTTACAGACCTCCTGAAAAAAATAAACAATGGTTCCACTGTCTTAAATGCTCCACCAACCATCAAGGCATGGCACAACTTGCTACTCTTTGGCAATGTCTGCTTAGCTGTGCCAGAAAGAAGGGGAAAGAGGCTAGCCTCAATGATAATTAAATCCTTAAGAGATTTTCCTAGAGTTGATAACCTCATTCGCCTTCCCCGTCAACACAAAAAAGGGAGAGGCAGAACCCCCACTCACTCTACTGACAATGAAAAAGTCAGAGTCCAAGTGAGCAAGAAAATTGAAGAGGGCAACACAGTGGGGGCAATCAGAATTATTACCAGTGAAGATACAGTTGCTCCCAGGGATGCTGACACGGCTGAAGCACTTAGAGGAAAGCACCCTGCCAGGGAAACCAGTGGCACCAACAGTTCCAACACCTCTGTCTCCACTATGGAACCATTGATTGTGGAAGACTCAAACATTTACAAAGCAATAATGTCGTTCCCATCTGGCTCTGCTGGGGGTTACACTGGAATAAGGACACAGCATTTAAAGGAAATGGTTTTAAACCAGTTATTGGGGAAATTGCAGAGACACTGCTTTCAGAGATCACAAGGTTCGTCAACAATTCCTTGGCTGGTCTGATTCCTGATGAAATTAGACCTTTCTTTTTTGGTGCAACACTTTGTGCACTTAAAAAGAAGGATGGAGGAATTCGGCCAATTGCAGTAGGCAACACGTTACGCCGCCTCGTATCCAAAGCTGCTGTCTGAAGTATTCGTGCACAGGCAGCCATGATGCTTCAACCAACCCAGCTTGGCTTTGGGGTCTCTCAAGGAAGTGAAGCAGCGGTTCATGCAACAAGGGCGTATATCAACAACCTGCCTGAGGACAATGCAGCGGTAAAATTAGATTTCAAGAATGCGTTCAATCTCCTGAAAAAGAGACGTGGTATTAGCAGCAGTACAAGAACATTTCCTGGTCTCTTCCCTTTTGTTCCAGCTGGGTATAGCAAGGAATCAATGCTTCTCTTTGGAGAGCATGAAATCACATCATCGGAGGGTGTCCAACAAGGAGATCCTCTTGCACCATTTCTCTTCTGTATAGCAGTTACGGAAATCACAGTCAGACTGACCAGCGAGCTAAACATCTGGTTACTAGATGATGGCACACTAGCAGGTACAGGAGTCCCTCCTACATGACCTTACACAGGTAATGACACGGGGACAGGAAATGGGTCTCGTCCTGAATCCATCCAAATGTGAAATCATCTCAGTCAGTCAACAAGTGATAAATGCAGTGAGATCAAAACTACCAGGAGCAGCAGTCATTGCCCCCACAAATAGTGTCTTGCTAGGAGCACCTCTGGGAAGCAATGCCCCTTGACACAATTCTCAGGAAGAAATTGGAAGAGTTAAGGAGGGAAAGGACAACGAATAGGCAATCTGGACACCCACATGCCTTGTAGTTCTCACAAATGTGCTAGAGTCTGCCAGGTTTACATATTTACTAAGATGTGCACCTTCATATGATAACCCTATACTGCACGAATATGACAGTATTCTGAGGCAGATTTTTACGAAAGTACTTAACCTTACTCTAGAAGACGGGCAGTGGAACCAAGCTACACTTCCAGTCAGACTAGGAGGCATTGGTGTCCGCAAGTCATCACAGATTGCGTTACCTGCTTTTCTGTCCTCGTGTATTGCATCCAGAGAGCTTGTAGCAGCGATTCTCCCTGAACATCTTAGGGACAAGATTGGAGTCCAGGAACAAAAATTCATTGACGGAGCAATGATCTGGGATAATCTAATGGCTCAGAAACCAGACCTGCTCCCCCAACAACTACAAACAATCGCACTGGGATGGTCCAATAGTGGAAAATATAGCCTCAACAATGCTTCAGAGTGGGGTCAGGGAAGGATAGAGCCTGCCTCCTGGCAGTGAGAGCCCTCATGCTGGGGACTTTCTGTTGGCTGTTCCCAACTCCGCCTTGGCACACGCCTCGACCCCAGACCACCGCATCGGTGTTCCCTTCGACTTCCGCCCCCATTCTCG
>NC_069463.1:27654190-27683967 GCF_026875155.1 Cherax quadricarinatus
CAGGTTGTTTCTTTGTGATTCATAGCAGGGCCAAAGAAAAAACAACTTTTTACGTATTCATTGATGATCAATCAAGTTCAATGAAAAATCAACCTTTCATCAACGTTCGTTACTGAAGTACGAAGACTGATGATGGTCATAGATTTTTCACCGAAATGTTGATTGTACTTCAATAAATGCCCTAAATGTCCCACCTGCTGTGAAATATATTTCTTTAAGTTCAACCAGCCTTGATGTCACTATTATGACTTGCCACTACGAGGGATAACAAATCTTATAGCGTTATTACGCAAAGAATTACCTGTACAGATTATTATTTTAGATTTTGCCTCATAAGTGGCTAGTTTATTGTGCACCTCATATCCATCCTGTGGATGGTAGTGGCTAGTTTATTGTCCACCTCATATCCATCCTGTGGATGGTAGTGGCTAGTTTATTGTGCACCTCATATCCATCCTGTGGATGGTAGTGGCTAGTTTATTGTCCACCTCATATCCATCCTGTGGACGGTAGTGGCTAGTTTATTGTCCACCTCATATCCATCCTGTGGACGGTAGTGGCTAGTTTGTGCACCTCATATCCATCCTGTGGATGGTAGTGGCTAGTTTATTGTGCACCTCATATCCATCCTGTGGATGGTAGTGGCTAGTTTATTGTGCACCTCATATCCATCCTGTGGATGGTAGTGGCTAGTTTATTGTGCACCTCATATCCATCCTGTGGATGGTAGTGGCTAGTTTATTGTGCACCCCATATCCATCCTGTGGACTGTAGTGGCTAGTTTATTGTGCACCCCATATCCATCCTGTGGACGGTAGTGGCTAGTTTATTGTGCCCCCCATATCCATCCTGTGGACGGTAGTGGCTAGTTTATTGTGCACCCCATATTCCATCCTGTGGACGGTAGTGGCTAGTTTATTGTGCACCCCATATCCATCCTGTGGACGGTAGTGGCTAGTTTATTGTGCACCCCATATCCATCCTGTGGACGGTAGTGGCTAGTTTATTGTGCACCTCATATCCATCCTGTGGATGGTAGTGGCTAGTTTATTGTGCATCTCATATTCATCCTGTGGATGGTAGTGGCTAGTTTGTGCACCCCATATCCATCCTGTGGATGGTAGTGGCTAGTTTATTGTGCACCTCATATCCATCCTGTGGATGGTAGTGGCTAGTTTATTGTGCACCTCATATCCGTCCTGTGGATGGTAGTGGCTAGTTTAGTGTGCACCTCATATCCATCCTGTATATGGTAGTGGCTAGTTTATTGTGCACCTCATATTCATCCTGTGGATGGTAGTGGCTAGTTTATTGTGCGCCCCATATCCATCCTGTATATGGTAGTGGCTAGTTTATTGTGCACCTCATATTCATCCTGTGGATGGTAGTGACTAGTTTATTGTGCACCCCATATCCATCCTGTATATGGTAGTGGCTAGTTTATTGTGCACCTCATATTCATCCTGCGGATGGTAGTGGCTAGTTTATTGTGCACCTCATATCCATCCTGTGGATGGTAGTGGCTAGTTTATTTTGAAACCTCATATCCATCTGTGGATGGTAGTGGCTAGTTTATTGTTGTACCTCATATCCACCCGGGTATATGGTAGTGGCTAGTTTTTGTGCACCTCATATTCATCCTGTGGATGGTAGTGACTAGTTTATTGTGCACCTCATATCCATCCTGTGGATGGTAGTGGCTAGTTTATTGGGCACCTCATATCCATCCTGTGGATGGTAGTGGCTAGTTTATTGTGCACCTCATATCTATCCTGTATATGGTAATGGCTAGTTTATTGTGCACCTCATATCCATCCTGTATATGGTAGTGGCTAGTTTATTGTGCACCTCATATTCATCCTGTATATGGTAGTGGCTAGATTATTGTGCACCTCATATCCATCCTGTATATGGTAGTGGCTAGTTTATTGTGCACCCCATATCCATCATGTGAATGGTAGTGGCTAGTTTACTGTACACCTCATATCCATCCTGTGGATGGTAGTGGCTAGTTTATTGTGTACATCATATCCATCCTGTGGATGGTAGTGGCTAGTTTATTGTGCACCTCATATCCATCCTGTATATGGTAGTGGCTAGTTTATTGTGCACCTCATATCCATCCTGTATATGGTAGTGGCTAGTTTATTGTGCACCTCATATTCATCCTGTGGATGGTAGTGGCTAGTTTATTGTATACCTCATATACATCCTGTGGATGGTAGTGGCTAGTTTATTGTATACCTCATATCCATCCTGTGGATGGTAGTGGCTAGTTTATTGTATACCTCATATCCATCCTGTGGATGGTAGTGGGTAGTTTATTGTATACCTCATATGGTATAAACCTTGGTAATAAATACCGACAAGTTGGTTTAGAAAGACACGTAAGCAAACACTATAACATATTTATTAGAAAACGTTTCGGTCCTGGGACCTTGATCACTTCTAACATACAGAGGTAGAAAGACATTATATATATAGGCGGAGAGTGAGATGTGACGCACGTGACCTGAGGAATGTCATAAGAACATAAGAATGGAGGAACACTGCAGAAGGCCCACTGGCCCATGCTAGGCAGGTCCTTATCAAAACACCTCTGTCTATGATGAGGACCATTTAGACGATGAAATCATGTGACTCCTGTGTTGTTGGGTTGGTGCTGTTAAGTATCATGTATGCCAATGTTTTGAAATTTTGTAGTTTCCAGTGTAGCGTTCTATAGTGTCGGTGACGGTGATTAGTGAGGCTTCTAGGCACCGTCGGCGTCTGAGGTCTGGTTCGGTGAGAACGAGTTGTGCCTCGTTTCCAGTTCATCAAATGCCCCGTTGAGTCTTGTGGAGGACACAGGCGTACCTTACATCGTCTCTGTTAGAGGCATTTCGATGCTCATTCAGGCGGACTGCAAGATCTCTGCCTGTCTCGCCTACATATTTCTTGGGACAGAACCCACAAGGGATCGTGTAGACGCCTGCTGTAGAAGTTAGAGGTGTGGGGCTGCGTTTAGTAGTGAGGTCTTTGATAGAGGATGTGTTTATGGTGGAAACGTTGATGTTACTCATAGCAAGTGCCCGGCGAGTATTCGTGGCAACATCGCCACATGGGAGTACTATGAACTGTTTAGGGGGCTGTTCCATTGGCGGTTTGTTGAGGATAGCTTGTGCCTTGAGTCTGCAATCTCGGATGAAGAAAGATGGGAACTGAAGACGTGTAAAGGCTTGTGTTATGTAAGTGCATTCTTCTTCTAGAAAACAAGGGCTGTATGTTAGAAGTGATCAAGGTCCCAGGACCGAAACGTTTTCTAATAAATATGTTATAGTGTTTGCTTACGTGTCTTTCTAAACCATACCTCATATACATCCTGTGGATGGTAGTGGCTAGTTTATTGTATACCTCATATCCATCCTGTGGATGGTAGTGGCTAGTTTATTGTATACCTCATATACATCCTGTGGATGGTAGTGGCTAGTTTATTGTGCACCTCATATCCATCTTGTGGATGGTAGTGGCTAGTTTATTGTATACCTCATATACATCCTGTGGATGATAGTGGCTAGTTTATTGTATACCTCATATCCATCTTGTGGATGGTAGTGGCTAGTTTATTGTATACCTCATATCCATCCTGTGGATGGTAGTGGCTAGTTTATTGTATACCTCATATACATCCTGTGGATGATAGTGGCTAGTTTATTGTATACCTCATATCCATCCTGTGGATAGTAGTGGCTAGTTTATTGTGGACCTCATATCCATCCTGTGGACGGTAGCACATGAACGTATGGATACACAAAAGGCCTAGGAACTCTGCCCCAAAACAGAAGTACATCTGAATACACAGTATACCCTTAGATTGTCTTATTTAATGGAAGCAAATTTATATTTTCTTAATAGATCGGGTCGCCTATTTTCATTAATAAATATCTTCAAGAAATCTTAAGAAATTGCTAGATACAACAAAAAATAGACAAACACACATACACACACTTCGGAGAATACATAGACACACATATATACTATCGATAAACAATAACATAACAGGCCAAGCAATAACATTATTATCTCAAAGAAATTAAGTTATTTTACTATTTAACGTTTTGCATTATTTAATATGTTGTAAAATATATTTAGATGAATTAGGCTAAATTAAATTGCGCTTGTTATAATAAAGTTAGGTAAGTTTTCTAAGAATCTTTGGGTACAAAAATATTAATTTTTACATTATGAAAAAATATGTATCTTTAAACGCAGAAGAGAAAACTTTAGAAAGGACTTAATTTTAAATGAATTCTTGCTAATTAACTAATTTTACGCATTCGGCCACGACATATATATATTATATATATATTATATATATATATTTATATATATATATATATATATATATATATATATATATTATATATATATATTATATATATATAATGTCGTGCCGAATATGTAAAATGGTTCAATTAGCAAGAACTCGTTTAAATTTAAGCCCTTTCTAAAATTTTCTCTTTACGTTTGAAGATATATTTTTTTCATTAATGTTGATGAAAAAACTTTTAGTTTTGCACAAAAGAATCTTAGAAAACTTAACTAACCTTATCATAACAAGTGCAATTTATTTTAGCCTAACCAACTAAATATATTTTAGATTTGTTTACAGTAATTTAATACTAAACAATAGTGAAATATATTTTTTTCATTAGGTTCAGAAAGATTTTGGCGAATTATTGCATACACAAATTTTCACTTGTCCTATATGGCAAGATGAGCGTTGCTATTTAAGCCAATATGGCAAGTTCTGTCTATTCGGCACGACATATATATAATATATATATATATATATTTATATATATATATATATATATATGCAAGGAATTCGCGAGAGCAGGCGAAATATACACAAACACTGATCTCTGGCTGAAGGAGACTCGAACCTACGAACCTTAGGACAAGGCACGCAGTGCATTACCAATTACCCCCACTGGACAATACCCTTGGCGTGTAGCTTGCGCTACAGTTTGATCCAAGGCAGCCAGCTTTCAGGGAGAAGACTTACAGCTTTTCATCTCATCCCATGCATGCATCAGCCTTACTAGAGAATTTAACAATGCAAGGAACTCGCGAGAGCAGGCGAAATATACACAAACACTGATCTCTGGCTGAAAGGGGACTCGAACCTACGCACCTTAGGACAAGGTACGCAGTGCTTTACCAATCTACCCACACTGGACAATACCTTGGCGTACGTTTGATTCAAGGCAGCCAGCTTTCAGGGAGAAGGCTTACAGCTTTTCATCTCATCCCATGCATGCGTCAGCCTTACTAGAGAATTTAACAATGCAAGGAATTCGCGAGAGCAGGGGAAATATACACAAACACTGATCTTGGCTGAAGGAGGACTCGAAACCTACGTACCTTAGGACAAAATACGCAGTGCTTTACCAATCTACCCACACCGGGGCAATACCTTGGCGTGTAGCTTGCGCTACACGTTTGATCCAATGCAGCCAGCTTTCAGGGAGAAGGCTTGCAGCTTTTCATTCATTCTCATGATGCATCAGCCTTACTAGAGTTTTTAACAATGCAAGGAATTCGAAGAGCAGGCGAAATATACAAAACTGATCTCGGGCCGAAGGAGACTCGAACTACGAACTTGGAGCAGATACGCAGTGCCTTACCATTTCACCACATGGACAATCCCTTGGCGCCCAGTTTGGTGAGTAAAACTTGCAACTTGGTTTAAATCAACGCCACCTTCCCAAATAAGACAAGCGGAAATTTGGAATGAAATAATTTCGAAAAAGACATTCTAAAACCTAACGAAAAGAATATTTCATTGTTTGTTTAGTATAAATTATTGAAAAACGTATATAAAATTATTTAGTTGGATTAGGTTAAAAAGAAAATTGGGGCTTGTTTAATAAGGTTGGGAAAATTTTTTCTTAACTTTAATGAAAAATATATTTTTAACGAATAAGAAAATTTTAGAAAGGATTTAAATTTTTAAAATGAGTTTTGCTAATTGCCCTTTTTTACATATTCCAACATTTTATATTATTAAAAAAATATATATTATATTTATATATTATATAATATATATATATAATAAATTTTATGGATGGGGTGGGTTTTAAATTTTGGTTAGAGTGTTCAGCAAAATTTTGTGGTTAAGGAAAGTGGGTGGGGGGAAAGGGAAGGGGAAAGGAATTGGTGGAATGATGTAAAGAGAGTAGTAGGAGAAAAAAGTTGATTGAGAATTTTTTTACAAAGTAAAAGTGATGCAAGGGGGGAAGAGTATAGGGAGAAAAAGAGAGGGTTAAGGAGGGGTTGAAGCAATGAAAAAAGAGAGCAAAATGAAGAGTGGGTGAGATTTTATCAAAAAATTTTTTGTTAAAAATAGAAAAGTTTTGGAGTGGTAACAAGTTAGAAACCCTGGAAACAAAGGGATTTGTCAGTTAAAAAAGGAGGGGGTTTAAAAATGGAGAGAAAGGGGTATTGGGAAGTGGAGGGAATATTTTGAGGAATTGTTAAATGTTGAAAAGAAGGGAAGCTGTGTTTTATGTATGGGCAAGGGGAAATAACTCTTGTGGATGAGGAAGAGCCGGGTTGTGGGGGGGGGGAAGTTCGTGAGGAGTGGGTAAAAATGAAAGGGGTAAGGCAGCCGGGATTGAGGGGATAAAGAAAAAATTTTTAAAAGCGGGTGGGGATATAGTTTTGGATGGTTGGTGCAATTTTAATAAATGTTGGAAGGGGTAAGGTACTGGGGTTTGGCAGAGGGCATGCATATTTCCCTTTGTTAAAGGCGGGGGGAAAAATAAAAGGAGTGAAAAAATTATAGGGGGATAAGTTGTGGTATACCCGGTAAAATGTATGGGGAGGAGTTATTATTGAAAGAATTAAGGTAAAACGGAGAAAAGGGTAGCAGTGAAAAGGGCTTTAGGAAAGGTAGGGGTGTGTGGGGCCCGGTGTTTACGTGAAAAATATAAGTGAACAGTATTTAGGGTAAGGCTAAAGAGGTCTTTTGGCATTTAGGATTTGGAAAAGGGTAGACGGGTGGATAGGGGGGCAATGGGAGATGTTGCAAGTGTATGGTTTTTAGGAGGTAGGGTTTCGAAAGCAGTGAAGAGTTTTTTTCGAGGATAGTGAGGTCAAGTTAGATATGTAGGAAAAGGGAAATTATTTCCCCGTAAAAAATGGGCCTTTGACAAGGATGTGTGAGTCACCTGGTTGTTTAATATATTTATAGATGGGGTTGAAGAGAAGTAAATGCGGGGTCTTGAAAAGGGTGGAGTTAAAAGATAAAGAATCCCCCAAAATGGGGTTGTCCAAATGTCTTTTCTAACACTGTGCTCTTGGGAGATTCGGGAAGAGAAGTTACGAGATTGGTGGATGAATTTGGTAGGGTGTGCAAAAGAAGAAAATTAAAGGGGGAATACAGGAAAGAGTAAGGTTATGAGGATAACAAAAAGATTAGGTGATGAAAGTTGAATATCAGATTGGAGGGAGAGGGGTATGGGGGAAAGGTGAATGTATTCAGATATTTGGGATTTGGACGTGTCAGCGGATGGGTCTATGAAAGATGAGGTGAATCATAGAATTGATGAGGGAAAAAAAAGTGAGTGGTGCACTTAGGAGTCTGTGGAGACAAAGAACTTTGTCCTTGAGGCAAAGAGGGGAATGTATGAGAGTATAGTTTTACCACGCTCTTATATGGGTGTGAAGCATGAGGATGCGGTGATGAATGTTGCATGCGAGGAGAAGGCTGGGAGGCAGTGGAGATGTCATGTCTGAGGGGAATGTGGGTGTGAATATAATGCAGAGAATTCGTAGGTTTGGATGTTAGGAGGAGGTGCGGGATTACCAAAACTGTTTGTCCAGAGTAGGGCTGGAGGAAGGGATGTTGAGGTGGTTCGGCACATGTAGAGGAATGGGAGCGAACAGAATTGACTTCAAGAGTGTATCAGTCTGTAGTGGAAGGATAAGGGGGGTAGGGGTAGCACTAGGAAAGGTTGGAGGAGGAGGGGGTAAAGGAGGTTTTGTGTGCGAGGTGGCTTGGACTTTCCAGCAGTATGCATGAGCGTGTTTGATAGGAGGTGGAATGGAGAAAATGGTTTTTTAATACTGAAACGTGCTGTTGGAGTGTGAGCTAGGGTAACATTTATGGGGGGTTCAGGGAAACCGGCGGGCGGACTGAGTCTGGAGATGGGAAGTACAGTGCTGCACTATGAAGGAGGGGTGTTAATGTTGCAGTTAAAAAACTGTAGTGATAAAGCACCCTTTGGAAAGACAGTGAGGGAGTGAATGTTGGTGAAAAGTTTTTCTTTTTCGGGCACCACCACTCCCCCGCCTTGCCGTGGGAATCGCGCCCAGTGCTCCCGCTCGAACTATATAAAATAATAGAATAAATATATATATTATTTTTAAGTTTATCTTTTTTTGCCCTCCCCCCCCGCCTTCGTATAACACTGAGCCGATTTCCCACCACAGGAAGGCGTTGGCCCGAAAAAAGAAAAGCTTTCACCATCATTCACTCCATCACGTCTTGCAGAAGGGTGCTTTACACTACAGTTTTTAACTGCAACATAACACCCCCTCCTTCAGATGCAGGCACTGTAACTTCCCATCATTCCAGGACTCAGTCCAGCCTGCCGGTTTCCTGAATCCCTCCATGAATGTTACTTTGCTCACACTCCAACCGCACGTCAAGTATTAAAAACCATTCGTCTCCATTCACTCCTTACCAAAATACACGCTCACGACACGCCTGTGGAAGTGCGTGAAATGTAAAAAACTGAATCAATTAGCAAAATCTCATTTTAAAATTAAGTCCTTTCTAAAATTTTCTCTATACGTTTAAGATATATTTTTTTCATTAATGTTAATGTAAAATTTCTATTTTACTCAAAACGAATCTTAGGGAAAACTCTCCTAACCTTATTATATAACAAGAACGATTTTTTTAGCCTAACCACTAAATATATTTTAGATTTGTTTACATAATTTAATACTAATACAAAACATAGTGATATATATTTTTATCGTTAGGTTCTCAGAATGATTTTGGCGAAAAATTATTGCATACACAAATTTTCACTTGTCCTATATGGCAAGATGAGGGTTGCCTATTTAAACCAGATCGCAAGTTCTGCCTATTCGGCACGACATTTTATATATATATTATAATATAATAAACATATATAGATATAATATATATATATATATATATTATATATATATATATATATAAACAGACGGTCTGTGGATGAATTGGTAGGATATGAAAGAAGAAAATTAAAAAGTGAATACAGGAAAGTGTAAGGTTTTAGAGGATAACAAAAAGATTAGGTGATGAAAGAATGGATATCAGATTGGAGGGAGAGAGTATGGAGGAGGTGAATGCATTCAGATATTTGGGAGTGGACGTGTCAGCTGATGGGTCTATGAAAGACGAGGTGAATCATAGAATTGATGAGGGGAAAAGGGTGAGCGGTGCTCTTTCAAAGAACTATTCACATTTGGCGGGGTTTAAAGATAAGTCCAAGATCTCTCCCATGTCTTTAATTTTTATATCCTCTAGGAGAGATTCTGTAGTGCCAACTAGGGTACCATCATCCATGAACCAGATATTGAGCTCACTGGGAAGTGCTTCTGTGACTTCCTTGATGACCAGACAGAATAGAAGGGGAGGCGAGAGGGTCACCCTGTTGCACACCCTCAACACCGAATCAATTTCATTGTCTCCAAACAATAGTTTTATAAAGTCACACTATAACACGCATTCTATGAAGGGATGATGAGGGAAGGGAAGTGTCTATTTAAACTGCTTGGGGAGCAGCATCCCTCCTGACTAAGTTGGAAAGCATTGGCCAAGTCCAATTTGAGGCAAGGCTTTTCATCGGACATGTTGTTGATAATACTGTGCTGCGTGGGGCAGTGCTTCACAGCCTTGGTTTGGAACACAAAAAACACGAGTTGAGTAGGTTTCAGCATTGATGCCAGTCTCTTAACTCACCCTTTTACTGAAAGCCTTCGGCGACAAGGCGTCCGAAGGGTAGTTGCCAATGTAATGGGGCCGATTCCTCCATCATTTTGGCGGAGGTACAAAGTGAGGTACCAAAGAGTAAGGGGTCTACTGGCCTCTGGGCACACTGCCACGCAGGCACACATTGGAAAATTTGGTGAGTTCAGACAGCAACCTCTCTGAAACATCACCATGTGCTGGATTGAGCATTTAAGTGTTGTGGCCTTAAACAGGTGGAACCTCCTGCTGAGCCCTTTGCAAATGACATAGCAGCTTTATACACATCAGTGTCCTATAAGGTTAAATGTTCTTCACCTGTTGTAATGTCAGGGAGGTCAATGGTGGTACTGGCAGCCCTGGGTGGATGATTGTCCTTCACGACTTATGCTGTAATGACGTCCTTAGGAACGATGGTATCCTCACTGGTTACATTTTTTGCTAATTTGGACTCTGATTTTTGAGGAGTCAGGTGTTGTGTTGTTGGCATTTGCCCGGCGGGTGTTTATCGCCCTAAGGGGGAGACGGACGAGGTTATCAGCTCTAGGGAATGCATTTATTGCCCTAATAACACTAAAAAACAGTAGTTATTTTGCATAATTCTTATATTTCGAAAGAGTCACTTTTATTGGGAAAATGCTTCGCATTATATAGTGCTTTCTCAAGTCTACACGAAATACTATCCCCATAAAGCTTGTTCTGCAAACGTGGTCTTTTCTTCTCTATTGTCTTCAGAACAACATTTCCGTCTGAGTATCATTTAAAATTCCTCAGTTCTGCAACTTACACAATAATATTATCTTGGAATATGGGTTAATATCACCATTTCTTGTTTATTATTTGACCAGCGGGAAATACTACTGTTAGTACCTTGGATCTGTAATATTATATTACTGACTGTATTGCTTACTCTTAAAGTTTCATTGTGGCGAGTATTCCAGTGATCGTAACTATTTACATAAATTATTTAGAAATCCAACAAGTTGATGAAGATGCCCATTAAAATTACCCAATAAAGATAGCCAAGTGTTGCATAAAAGTCTATACGAGAAGTTCCGTGAAGTTTGCCTAAAAATAAAGAAAACTATTTTTTTTTTAATTTTTATCAGATTGTTAGATCCCGCGCCTTAACCTTTCTATTTCTACCAAGGACTTTCTTGACACAAATAAGCTGCGTATTAACAATAATTACTTCTCTCTCGATGACTCCGCATACTAACAATATTCGTCATGGCTCTGGGTCCACCGCTGAGTCATGACCAGCTTATTTGGGGAACATTTGAAGGAGAGTTTAAGGATCCACATCTCCAGAGATGTAACTTGGCTGAGATATTTCGACGATATCTTAGTCTCAACACCTTGAACTTAATAACATACACTTTGTGGAACTTATAATAAAGATTACCAAGAAGATAAAAAAAACGAAAATAAACTAGATTTACCAACTTGATAAAACTTCGTGAGCGAGCTTTTGTGTTACAGTGTCTTCCTTGTCGGTATTCTGTACCTGAAGGCTTACGAGCTGAGGCTGGCTCAAGTCTAGGCTTTGTGTGGAAAGTAGTCAAGTGTTGTTTTTCGTCCTTCCTTTCTTATACTGTTGCTGTCTAATTTGGAGTTAATCGTCCGTTTAAGGAGGAGCCATGATAGTGGCGCAGGGATGTTGACTGGAGAAATCTTACCCCTTTCTTGGATCACACCTGATTACCTCTTGCTTCCCAGAATCCACATTACTTCTGCGGAATTAGCGTTCCCTTATAAATATAATATGGTATCCCAGAGGTTCTCGGGGATACCTAGCTTGAGAACTCATCTGAACAGCACTTGCAGGTATCCACTGGTCAGTTGAACGAAGACCATTTCCGATTTTGGTTTTCGTGGGATAACTTGAGAAAGCCTCTTCTGATCTGTTTCTAAACGTTCAACCTGGTTGTTTTACTTACAAGAAAGTTGGAATAGTTATTGCAGTTTGAAGGAGCCAATTTATCAATTTTATTTCTAGTATGGGGTGGTATTTTTCTTTAAAATATCCTGACTCTGCTTCATGACTCACGAAATCGTAATGACACGATTGCAAACAAACCATACCACAGGCGGGGATAGAACCCGCGATCAGAGAGTCTCAAAACTCCAGACCGTGGCTAACGCGACGGTCTGGAGTTTTGAGACTCTCTGACGGCGGGTCTATCCCCGCCCGTGGTATGGTTTAGTTTTTTGTTCTGACTTTGCTTCATTTGAACATCAATCGTTAGTGGCTACTGCATCACATCAGACGGGTCTTCCCTTTCATTTTAGGTTGTATAATACAAATTTGTCAAAATAATAACATATTTCAAATATTTCAATTGCTGGATTCAGTGCATTAACTTGAAAATGCTTCTTCTGGTTGGCTTCAAACTTATATTACTGGTGTAGTTTGCTCAATGGAAAGTTCTCGTTGCTATTGGGCTGCATAATTCGTAATTTGACAGTTTAAATAAATAATATGCAATACTGATATATATTCAGTTAATGGTGAATGATTCTTCTGGTCGGCTGCAAACTTCTAACGCTGATGCATTGTATGAAACCGATGATATCTTATAAGTTTAGTCAGTATAGGAGCACATTTGTCAACATACTAGCATAGTTAATAAAAAATCTGGAGACGTGCTATAACTAGGAATGCCTCTTCTGATCGACTTCAAACCTTAGCTCTCTTCAGAAACTTGTTCAATATTTGATATTGGTCAGTGCATCATGAGACCATAGGAACACTTGTAATAGTGTCAGTAACAGACAACAGTGCATTAGTGTTCGCAATAAAGCTAACAGAATCCTTGGTTTCATATCTAGAAGTATAAATAATAGAAGTCCTCAGGTTCTTCAACTCTATACATCCTTGGTTAGGCCTCATTTAGACTATACTGCTCAGTTCTGGGTACAGTATTACAGATTAACTTGGATATAATTGCATCGGAAAACGTACAGAGGATGATGACCAAAGTTGATCCCTTTGTATCAGAAATCTTGGTTTAGAAATGACTGTAAGCAAATAACTATAACATATTTTATTAGAAAACGTTTCGGTCCTGGGACCTGATCACTTCTAACATTACAGAGGTAGAAGAATTATATATTTAGGCGGAGAGTGAGATGTGACGCACGTGACCTGAGGAATGTCATAAGAACATAGAATGGTGGAGAGCACTGTAGAAGGCTACTGGCCCATGCGAGGCAGGTACTTATCAAAACAACCCTCTGCCTATGATGAGCACCAAGTAGACGATGAAATCATGTGACTCACTGTGTGTTGGGTTGGTGCTGCTTAAGTATCATGTATGCCAATGTTTTTGAAATTTTGTAGTTTCCAGTGTTTTCGTTCTATAGTGTCGGTGACGGTGATTAGTGAGGCTTCTAGGCACCATCGGCCCCTCTGAGGTCTGGTTCGGTGACGACGGTTGCCCAGAAGCCTCACTAATCACCCTCACCGACACTATAGAACGCAACACTGGAAACTACAAAATTTCAAAACATTGGCATACATGATTTCTTAAGCAGCACCAACCCAACAACACAGGAGTCACATGATTTCATCGTCTACCCGTCCTCATCATAGGCAGAGGCTGTTTTGATAAGGACCTGCCTCGCATGGGGCCAGTAGGCCTTCACAGGTGGGTTCCTCCATTCTTATGTTCTTATGACATTCCTCAGGTCACGTGCGTCACATCTCACTCTCCGCCTAATAAAATGTCTTTCTACCTCTGTATGTTAGAGTGATCAGGTCCCAGGACCGAACGTTTTTTTAATAAATATGTATAGTGTTTGGGTTACGTGTCCTTTCTAAAACCAACTTGTCGGTATTTATTACCAAGGTTTATACCATCAGAAATCTTCCCTATGAGGATAGACTGAGGACCCTGAATCTGCACTCTCTCGAAAGGCGTAGAATTAGGGGGATATGATTGAGGTGTATGAATGGAAAAAAAGGAATAAATAAAAGGGATGTAAATAGCGTGCTGAAAATTTCCAGCCAAGACAGGACTCGCAGCAATGGTTTCAAGTTGGAAAAATTCAGATTCAGGAAGGATATAGGAAAGCACTGGTTTGGTAATAGAGTTGTGGATGAGTGGAACAAACTACCCAGTACAGTTAACATAAGAACATAAGAAAGGAGGAACACTGCAGGAGGCCTGTTGGCCCATACTAGGCAGGTCCTTTACAATTCATCCCACTAACAAAACAATTGCCCAACCCAATTTTCAATGCCACCCAAGAAATAAGCTCTGATGTGAAAGTCCCACTCAAATCCAACCCCTCCCACTCATGTACTTATCCAACCTAAATTTGAAACTACCCAAAGTCCCAGCCTCAATAACCCAAATAGGTTAGACTGTTCCACTCATCTACTACCCTATTTCCAAACCAATACTCTCCTATGTCCTTTCTAAATCTAAACTTATTAATTTAAATCCATTACTGCGGGTTCTCTCTTGGAGAGACATCCTCAAGACCTTATTAATATCCCCTTTATTAATACCTATCTTCCACTTATACACTTCGATCAGGTCTCCCCTCATTCTTCGTCTAACAAGTGAATGTAACTTAAGAGTCTTCAATCTTTCTTCATAAGGAAGATTTCTAATGCTATGTATTAATTTAGTCATCCTACGCTGAATGTTTTCTAACGAATTTATGTCCATTCTGTAATATGGAGACCAGAACTGAGCTGCATAATCTAGGTGAGGCCTTACTAATGATGTATAAAGCTGCAGTATGACCTCTGGACTTCTGTTGCTTACACTGTTGTGATCAAGGTCCCAGGACTGAAACGTTTTTTAATAAATATGTTATAGTGTTTGCTTACGTGTCTTTCTAAACCAACTTGTCGGTATTTATTACCAAGGTTTATACCACTTCTTGATATAAATCCCAGTAATCTATTTGTCTTATTACGTACGCTTAGGCATTGCTGTCTTGGTTTAAGGTTGTTAGGTAAGACACATATGCAACAGTCAGGTATCTTTAATTTTGAAAAAGTTTCGCCCCACACAGTAGGCTTTTTTTCAGCCGAGGTCAGAAAAGTTGATAGAAGCAGAAATACTTTAAGACGAGTAATCAGCCCTCACCTAAAGTTTTGAGGTGGCAGTCCCTCAGTCTGGAAAGGCATTGTTCCGTTGTCTGAAACAAATGAAGTTTAAAGTGACAGGATGGAGCCTTTTTGTAGTGCCAGGAGGTGAGAAAGGATTTCTTTGGGAGGGCAGGTCCCTCTCAAACCCGCCCTTCTCACTAGTAGAGGTCGAAGTTGATGGTCTGTACCAAAATACCCTTTTTTGCAGTGTCTGACAGAATGAAAATTAAAATGGTATAAAAAAACCGACAATTGTATAAGACACAATGCAACAGTCAGGGATCTTTATTTCGAAAAGTTTTTCCCCACACAGTAGGCTTTTTTCAGTCGAGTACAGAAAATTGTAGAAGCAGAAGAAACTTAAGACGATGTAATCCCATCACCCTTTAAAATTTTTAGGGGGTCATCCCCCCAGTCTGGAGAAGAGCATTTTTCCTTGCTGAAACAATATAAATTAAGTGACAGGATGGAGCCCTTTTAAAGTGCCGGGGGTGAGACGGAGGTTGCTTTGGGAGGGCAGGTCCCCCCTAAAACCACCGTTCTCACTATAGAGGTCGAAGTTGATGGTCGTACAAATACCCTTTGTTGCAGTGTCTGACAAATGAACTTTAAAATGGTATAAAAATACCGACGGGGTTTTAGGAAAGAACATATCAAATCGGGTATCTTTATTTCAAAAACTTTTCGCCTACACGTAGGCTTCTTCAGTCGAGTACAGAAAATTTGATAGAAGCAAAGATATTTGAAGACGATTAACACCCATCCCCCTTAAAGTTTTGAGGTGGTCAGCCCCCCCCAGTCTGGAAAGATTGTTCCGTTGTCTGAAACAATATGAATTTAAGTGACAGGAATGGAGCCTTTATATAGTGCCAGGTGAGACGGGGGGTTTGTTTTGGGGGGGCAGGTCCCTCTAAAACCCCACCCTTCTCACTAGTAGAGTCGAATTTGATGGTCTGTCCCCAAAGATACCCTTGTGTTGCAGTTCTGACAGAATGAACTTTAAAAATGGATAAAATACCGACAGATTGTTAGGGTAAGACCATATGCAACATCAGGTATCTTTTTTTCAAAAACTTTTCGCTAACAGTACTTCTTCAGTCGAGACAGAAAAGTTGATAGAAGCAGAAATATTTGGGGAAGACGATGAAATCAGTCCTCACCCTTAAAGTTTTGAGGTGGTAGCCCCCTAGCGGAAAAAGAGCATTGTTCCTTTTTGAAACAATATAAGTTAAAAGTGACGGGATGGAGCCTTTTTAAATGTGCCGGAGGGAGCGGGGGTTTGCTTTGGGAGGGAGGCCCTCAAACCCAGCCGTCTCACTAGTAAAAGGTGAATTTGATGGTCTGTACCAAAAACCCTTGTGTTTTTCTATCAACTTTTTTGTACTCGCTGAAGAAGCCTACTGTGTAGGCGAAACTTTTGAAATAAAGATACTACTGTTGCATATGTGTCTTCCCTAACAATCGTCGGTTTTTAACCATTTTAAATGTTCTTTTCTGTCAGACACTGCAAACAAGGTACTTGTACAACCACAATTTCGACCCTACTAGTGAGAACGGCGGGGTTTGAGAGGGCCCTCCCCCCCAAAGCAACCTCCTTTCCACCTCCTGGCAAAAAAGGGGCCCATCCTGTCATTTCAACTTTATATTTTTCAGAAAACGGAACAATGCTCTTCCCCAACGGGGACTGACCACCTCAAAACTTTAAGGGTGATGACTGATTACAT
The DNA here is from genome assembly GCF_026875155.1 of Cherax quadricarinatus. NCBI lineage: Eukaryota > Metazoa > Arthropoda > Malacostraca > Decapoda > Parastacidae > Cherax > Cherax quadricarinatus. Next base: position 27,671,031 of record NC_069463.1, read on the forward strand.
CGTCTTAAAAGTATCTTCTGCTTCTATAAATTTTTCTTATCGACTGAAGAAGCCTCTGTTGGGCGAAACGTTTCGAAAAAAAGATACCTGACTGTTGCATAGTGTCTTACCAAACAATCTGTCGGTATTTTTTACCTTTTAATTTCATTCTGTCAGACACTGCAACACAAGGGTATCTTGGTACAACCCCAACTTCGACCTCTACTAGTGAAAGGCTGGGTTTGAGAGGGCCCTTTCCCCCTCCCAAAGAAACCCCCGTCTCACCTCCTAGACTACAAAAAGCTCCATCCTGTCACTTAAATTCATATTTTTTCAGACAAGGGAACAATGCTCTTCCCCAGACTGAGGGACGACCACCTAAAACTTTAAGTGATACTGATTACATCGTCTTCAAGTATCTTCTGCTTCATAAAACTTTTCTGTACTCACTGAAGAAGCCACGGTAGGCAAACGTTTCGAAATAAAGATACCTGATTGCTAGTGCCCTTACCAACAATCTGCCCGGTATTTTATCCCATTTTAATGTTATTCTGTCAGACACTGAAACACGGGGATTTTGGACGCATCAACTTCGCCCTCTACAGTGAGAAAACGGCGGGGTTTGGGAGGGGACCTCCCCCCCAAAAAGCAACCTCCGTCTCCCCTCCTGCACTATATAAAGGCTCCATCCGTCACTTAAAACTTCTATGTTTCAAAACGGAACAATGCCTTTTCTCCAGACGAGAGACTGACCACCTCAAAACTTTAAGGGGAGGACTGATTAATCGTTTTCAAGTATCTTCTGCTTCTATCAACTTTTCTGTACTCGATGAAAAAGCCTCTGGAGCAAACTTTTCGAAAAAAAGTCCCTGACTGTTCATTTGCTTACCTAACAATCTGTCGGTATTTATACCTTTTTAATGTTCATTCTGTCAGACCTGAAACCCAAGGGTATCTTGGTAAGACCATAAACTTCGCCCTTTATAGTGAGAAGGGCTGGGTTTTGAGGGGGGCCCTCCCCTCCCAAAGCAACCCCCGTCTCACCCCCTGGACTAATAAAGGTCCATCCTGTCACTTCAACTTCATTTTGGGTTTCAGAAAAGGGGAACAATGCTCTTCCCCAACTGGGGGACTGACCACCTCAAAACTTTAAGGGGATGGACTGATTACATCGTCTTAATATCTTCTGCTTCTATCAACTTTTCTGTACCGACTGAAGAAGCCTACTGGTAGGCGAAACGTTTCGAAATAAAGATACCTGACTTTGCATATGTGTCTTACCTAACAATCTTGGGTTTTTTATAACCATTTTAATGTTTAAAGGGGTGGCTTGCCAAAACCCCCCCAAGCCCTTTTTTGAAATCTGTAGGCTAATTTACATTATTTAATTTAATGTAGGGTTATGGACACCCCCGAGCTTCAAAACCTTGCATTTATCTACATTGAACGCTTGCCATTTTTCTGACCAAGATAGAGTTTGTCAAACCCTCCGAAATTCCAAAACATCTACTTTTGAATCAATTACCTCCCTATCTTCGTGTCATCGGCAAATTTGCTCATACCTAGTAATTCTTTCACAAGACTTTGATTATTTAAAACAAAACGGGCCCAAACTATCCCTGTGGAACGCCACTTGTTATGATCCCCCCCCGGGATTTAACCCCTTTTAGGGGGTTAAAATCTTATACGGGATAAACGTTTTTTTTTTTTTTGAGCATATGTATAGTGAACTTTTAAAAATGGTATAAAATACCGACAATTGTTAGGTAAGACACATTGCAACAGTTAGGTATCTTTTTTTCGAAACTTTCGCCTACACAGTAGCTTTTTTCAGTCGAGTACAAAAAAGTTGATAGAAGCAGAAGATATTTGAAGACGAGTAATCAGTCCATCCCCTTTTTAAAGTTCTACATTTTTTAAACTTATAAACGGGGGCTGACCACCTAAAAAACTTTTAAGGGTGATGGACTGATTCTCGTCTTAAGTATCTTCTGCTTTATCAACTTTTCTGTACTCGACTGAAGAAGCCTACTGTGTAGGCGAAACGTTTCGAAATAAAGATACCTAACTGTTGCATATGTGTCTTACCTAACAGTATGTATAGTGTTCAGAAAACTGTCATATTGATAGCTCTCTTCGTTACCCCAGTCAACAGATGATAAGTGTTCTCTAAGCCCATCGTAATCTAAGCGAAAATCTGGGACTGTTACTGAGTTATCGCTACTATCGTACTTCCATTCAATGCTAAATGTAATTGATTTGTGGTCGCTAGCACCCAGTTCCTCTGAAATTTCTAAATTATTAACAGGGGATTCATTGTTTGCCAGAACTAAGTCAAGCAGGTTATTTCCCCTTGTAGGTTCAGTCACAAACTGCTTCAAAAACAATCCTGAACTACTTCTAAGACGTCGTATGATTCTAAATTCCCAGTCAAGAAATTCCAATCAATATTACTAAAGTTAAAGTCTCCTAGAATTACTACATTATCGTGCCTGACGGATAATGAACTGGAAATGTGTTCCTTATTTAATGACTATTTTTTGTCAGTTTTTACACAGGAAGATGTAAATGAGATTCCAGTAATTAACAATTATTTAGTTCCTGATGAATTTAAGTTAACTAATATTACTGTCACGAGGGACATGGTTATTAAACAGACAAACTGAAGCAAAATAAGTCCCCGGGACCCGATGAGATGTTTTCCAGGGTACTTAAGGAATGCAAGATGGAGCTTAGTCAGCCATTAACGAGTGTATTCAATGCGTCCATCCTTACCGGTGTTGTGCCAGAGTTGTGGAAGATGGCTAATGTGGTTCCTATATTCAAATCAGGGGATAAGTCCGTTCCTTCAAATTACCGTCCAATAAGCCTGACATCTATAGTGGGCAAGTTATTAGAATCAATTATAGCTGACATTATCAGAAGTCACCTTGAAGAGCATAACTTGATAAATGAATCTCAGCATGGATTCACGAGAGGTCGTTCCTGCCTGACAAACTTACTGACGTTCTTCAATAGAACATTTGAGGCAGTTGACAGTGATAAAGAATATGATATTGTTTATTTGGATTTTAGTAAAGCCTTCGATAGAGTAAACCCCACAAGAGACTCTTAAGAAAAGTGGCAGCTCATGGCATAGGAGGTAAAGTTCTAGCATGGATTGAGGCATGGCTTACCAATAGAAAGCAGAGAGTTACCATTAATGGAGTGAAATCTGAATGGGGATTAGTCACTAGTGGCATTCCACAAGGATCAGTTTTAGGCCCTCTCTTGTTCATAATTTACATTAATGACCTTGATGAAGGGATTACGAATGACTTGAGTAAATTTGCTGATGATACAAAGATAGGCCGTATAATTCACTCTGAGGAGGATATCAATGAACTCCAGGACGATTTGGACAAATTAATGTCTTGATCTGAAAAATGGCAGATGAAGTTCAATGTGGATAAGTGTAAGGTACTTGCCCTTGGTAATGAAAATAACCCTCGAAGCTATAATCTAGGTTAAGTAGAGCTTGATCATACAGAATGTGAAAAAGACTTGGGAGTCATGGTGAGCAGAAATCTAAAGCCAAGACAGCAGTGCCTTAGTGTGCGGAACAAGGACAACAGATTACTTGGATTTATCTCAAGAAGTATAATTTAACAGAAGTCCAAAAGTTATTTTACAGCTCTATACATCACTAGTGAGGCCTCATTTAGATTATGCTGCTCAGTTTGGTCCCCTTACTACAGGTTTTGGATATAGACTCATTAGAGAACATACGGAGAAGAATGACTAAAATGATTTACTGTGTAAGGAACCTCCCGTATAAAGATAGACTTAAAGCCTTAAATTTTCCCACTCTCTGGAGAGGCGTAGAATGAGGGGAGATATCATTGAAGTGTATAAGTTGGATGACGGGCATAAACAAGGGAGATATTAATAAAGTACTGAGGGTGTCGAACCAGGTAAGAACCAGGAATAATGGATTTAAGTTGGATAAATTTAGATTTAGAAAGGACATAGGTAAGTACTGGTTTTCTAACAGAGTTGTAAATGCGTGGAACAGTCTTCCCAGTGGGGTGATAGAGGCTAGGACCTTGGGTAGCTTTAAGAAGAGACTGGACAAATATATGAGTGGGAGGGGCTGGGTTTGATTGGTGTCATTGGGTATGGGAGTTAGTTCTAGGGAAGCTTTAAGTAGTAGTCGTTTTGATAAGGACCTGCCTGTATTCTTATGTTCTCATGACATTCCTCAGGTCACGTGCGTCACTCACACCTCACTCTCCGCCTATATATATAATGTCTTTCTACCTCTGTGTGTTAGAGTAGTAGAACAACAACTTTTTTGTACGCACAGTACACTTCAGCATCACAGTCCAGCACCACGTGGACAGACACATGGCTTCTGCCGAAAGGAAGAGGTCACGATGTTCCAGGGACACGACGGATGACTCGGATTTAGAAATGTGGGGCGCAATCCTAGCGAAGAAGTTGCGAGACCACTCCGTGTCATCAGAGATAAAGTCTCCAGTTCTGACAAGCCTAACCATGCAGCCAGAGAATACGGAAGGATGGATCAGTGTGAACAGTAAGACACGCCGTCCCTCCAAGGAGCAGGTAAACCAGCTCAAATCACCTTCCAGATTCAAGGTAAAGGCTTATGGGGAACACAAAACCCACTATGGCGTGGTTACACACCTGGAAACACGGCACAAACTGAGGTTCAAGATATGGTTCAACCTGAGGGGAGAACCAATACTGACTCCTATCAACAGGGAAATGCATATCACCTTGAAGAAAGTCATGAGACAGACCGCTCCTTCACCCTGGAGGAACTGGATTCTCGGCAGAAGGTCACCAAGGGTGTAGTGATGCGATACCCGTTGATGATGCCCATCGAGGCTGTAGCAGCTCACCCTAGTGTCGTGTCAGCTCAGCGTCTCAAGGCAAAGTCGGCAGGCAACGCACCAACCCGGCAGGTCCTCATTCAGCATGTAGGACCGCTGCCATCCCAGCTGGACCTTGGTTCTTGGGGCAGGTACGATGTTAGGACCTTCACGGCAGAACCAGTTCGCTGTTTCAAGTGCCAGCGTTACGGACACCTGGGTGCACTCTGTCCGAACAGAGTAATCTGCGGTGTCTGCAGCCAGCCCCACCCTACCGAGGAATGCATCACCAAGCTGAAGAATGCATCGCCACCCACTCCACGATGCCCGAATTGCAGGCAGAAACACCATGCCTGGAACCCTCGATGCCCCGAGAGGCTCACTAGAATTCGTGAGGCCTGGAAGACACCAACGACGAGACAGCAGGCTACGGCAGAGCATCACCCTCAGCAGACGATGGGTGCAGAGAATCCTGCCATACTGCAGAACTCTCATCAGTCAACCCAACTCAGTGCCCAGGAATTTCCGACCCTTGAAAACTCAACCAGGCGTCATGAACAGGAGCATCCTCCCCCACTACCCCAACGAAGAAACAAAAACATGAGGAACAAGCGGCGCCAACAGGAAACATCTGGGCAACGCAATCAGCAGACGACACTACACGAGCCCCCACCGGCCTCCTTGCCAGGCACAACAACTATGCAGGCTGTGGCTGCACCTCACCAGCAGATGCCGGATACACAACCTGGCATACAGCAACAGCCCACGGTGTGCACAGTGAAGAAATACAACCCTCAGCAGTCCCCACAGATTACGACAGCCCATATAATGTCCACTGCTTCGAACCCACCGACAACGCAGGCCCTCAACAGAGAGGATCTCTTAACACTCATCAAGGCATTCACGGATATTATCTGCAACGCAATCACCTCCACGGAACAACAGAGCATGTTCCGGCAGATGGTCAGCACACTCCTGAGGGTATGCTTACTGACAGAGCAGGAAACAGTGGATGCCATGAATCCGCAGATTATCAGAGAGGACAGAACCCAGTCCCCAGCTCAGGAAACAGCTGAGATGGAGTAACTTCAGTCGCTTATGAGGCACACTAGCTGAACTGACCGGAACTGTGCTTGAAAGAATAGTGAAATTCCAAACGCTTGTATGCTGCAACAGTGAAGAATCAATTCTCCTTCAGGAGCCAGAGACGGGTCATCTCAAGATTAAGACCCGTGCCAGGATCCTGGTCCTGGCGAACATTGTACACACTCTGTATGTTAGAAGTGATCAAGGTCCCAGGACCGAAACGTTTTCTAATAAATATGTCATAGTGTTTGCTTACCTGTCTTTCTAAAACAACAAGGTAGAGTACTCGCTCCCATCCGTTTGCTCTCCTCATATCTGACAAAGACAGAAATGTAAACCATAGCACCATGTCTCCCTTTCCTGGCGATACTAGAATTTGCATTAGAGTATCATCCATGGGGGACACCATAGTCGTGGAGATTCTTTCAGAATCTCCACGACTATGGTGCTCTTCGCACCAACTGCTAAGTTGAGGGACTGATTTCCTCATCTTCTGTACATAGTTCTCCTGTCTTCAAGTTATGTCCTAGAATTTGTATTGATGGCGAAACGTCTACAATAAAGATACCCAGGTGTTGCACATGTGTCTCAATTTCATCAACAATGTCATTATTACATCTGCTAGGAAACTGATAGGATGGATAATGAGAACCATCAAAACAAGGGATGTCAAGTCAATGATGTTCCTCTTTAAGTCACCTATTCTTTCAAGGTTGGAATACCGCTGTGCACTAACGAGCCCTTTCAAGGCAGGCAAAAATGCACATCTGGAGAATATACCGAGAACTTTCACTTCATGTATAAGTACCCTCAAGCACCTCAATTACTTAAACCGTTTGAAGTCCCTTGATCTGTACTTCTTGAAACACAGGCAAGAAGGATACATCATAATTTACACCTGGAAACTCCTAGAGGGACTAGTCTCAAATCTGCAAACAGAAATCAATCCCTACGAAAGAAAAAGATTCGTCAGGAGGTGCAACATCCCCCAGTGAAAAGTAGGGACGCCATGAGTTCGCTAAGAGATAACATAAGTGTCAGGGGCCCAAGACTCTTCAACTACCTCCAAGCATACGTCCATACATAAGGGAGATTATCAACAGACCCTTGGCTATCTTCAAGAGGAGCAAGAAAGTCACCTAAAGTATCTGACCAGCCGGGTTGTGGCTCGTACGTTGGAGATTGCATGTGGCCGACAGTAACAGCCTGGTTGATCAGGTCCTGATACAACGTGACGCCTAGTCATAGTCCGGGCCGGGGGGGATATTGACCCCCGGAACACATTGCAGTTATACTTTAGACCATACTAACAAAATTATACCATCATACTAACAAAGATATACCACCACACTAACAAAGTTATACCATCATACTAACAAAGATATACCACCACACTAACAAAGTTATACCACCATACTAACAAAGTTATACCAACACATTAAGAAAGTTATAGCACCATACAACAAAGTCATACCACCACACTAACAAAGTTATACCACCATACTAACAAAGTTATACCAACACATTAAGAAAGTTATAGCACCATACTAACAAAGTTATACCAACACATTAAGAAAGTTATAGCACCATACAACAAAGTTATACCACCACACTAACAAAGTTATACCAACACATTAAGAAAGTTATACCACCATACTAACAAAGTTTATACCACACATTAAGAAGTTATAGCACCATACAACAAAGTCATACACCACACTAACAAAGTTATACCACCATACTAACAAAGTTATTACCAACACACTAACAAAGTTATACCACCACACTAACAAAATTATACCACCACACTAACGAAGTTATACCACCACACTAACAAAGTTATACCATCATACTAACAAAGATATACCACCACACTAACAAAGTTATACCAACACACTAACAAAGTTATACCACCACACTAACAAAATTATCCACCACACTAACGAAGTTATACCACCACACTAACAAAATTATACCACCACACTAACGAAGTTATACCACCACACTAACAAAGTTATACCATCATACTAACAAAGATATACCACCACACTAACAAAGTTATACCACCATACTAACAAAGTTATACCAACACACTAACAAAGTTATACCACCACACTAACAAAGTTATACCAACACACTACCAAAGTTATACCAACACACTACCAAAGTTATACCAACACACTAACAAAGTTATATCACCACACTAACAAAGTTATACAACACATACCAAAGTTATACCAACACACTAACAAAGTTATACCACCACACTAACAAGTTATACCAACACACTACCAAAGTTATACCAACACACTAACAAGTTATACCAACACACTAACAAAGTTATATCACCACACTAACAAAGTTATACCAACACACTAACAAAGTTATACCAACACACTAACAAAGTTATACAACACACTAACAAAGTTATATCACCACACTAACAAAGTTATACCACCACACTAACAAAGTTATACCAACACACTAACAAAGTTATACCAACACACTAACAAAGTTATATCACCACACTAACAAAGTTATACCAACACACTAACAAAGTTATACCAACACACTAACAAAGTTATACCAACACACTAACAAAGTTATATCACCACACTAACAAAGTTATACCAACACACTAACAAAGTTATACCACCACATTAAGTTATAGCACCACACAATAGTGTTATACCACAATACCATCAAAGTTAAAACACCATACTAACAAAAACAGGAAATTTAAGTTATTCATATCATATTTTCGTATTTTTATCATAGACTCTCATTCTTTCTTACTCTTATCATACTTCGTTTTACACGCCTTACTTCATCATGTCAACAGATGTGACAGTCTGGTTGATCAGATCCTGATGCACCGGGAGACCTGGTCGAGAACCAGACCGCGGGGGCGTTGACACCCGGAACAGCCTCCAGGTAGACTCCAGGTCTGTATCAGTGACCTTCTCTATTTAGCACCAGCAGGGAACCCTTTTTTTAGATATTCAGAAATTCATCACGAAGGTCCAGAGAATACTTGAATTTTTTTTATGGATAATGTTAATGGTTTTATTATCTTCGTTAACTCGTCACAAATATAGAACTTCACAACGTTCTTGACAGATGTTACGTAGTGTCTAGAAGGGTCTAATAGTGCATCATTAACGAATGTGGTACGCTTCCTAGCTTCGCTTCATAACAACGTAGCCCCTAAATGATCAGAATAATCGTTGTTATTTAGTGATCCTTTCTCTGAGTCACTCACCACAGTTTCCGGTTATTATACTTAGTATTATGCAATAATTAGAACAAGCGATGAAAGATGCATAACAGCCACAGGAGAGTTGAATGATAGCTCTAAGCCTTTTATGTTGCAATCAATGAGTAGGAAGTCCAGATAGATTAGTTCAGGGGAAATGTTAGAGCCGTTTCCCTGAGCGAATCTACCTGGACTTCCAGTTCATTTCTGGAATACTGCAAGCTCCTGAAGATGTATTGATTGCAACATGAAAGGTTTAGAGCTATCATTCAACTCTCCCTGTGGTTGTTTGTCATAGTATATAAGAACATAAGATTCTTGAAAGCATAGCCATGAAGACTTGGGCACGTAGAGCAAAATATTATATCACGCTCCAGTGAGAATTCCAGCCGCGACAATGAGTTGTTCCAGTGAGGCTGAAAACACCGATTGTTCTTGTCTCTTGATGGTTGAGAAACTGCAACGCTTCACTGACAAGACTTTTACATTTTCTAATTTCATCGGGGAAAACAGTTGCTCTCTTAGAGCAAGTCTCTGTTCAAGAATTATTTTCACCTGCATCTTCTGTTTCAACGGGATATTCTGGATTTGAAGCTGATGGCTTAATAAGTCGTCCAGATATTTGCTGTTATTATGGCACCCCTGTTATGTATTTCTTGATAGAATCATGTTTCAATAAAGTTGTTTTGAAAATAATATGAGTTTTTCTTCTGATTTATATAAATTGGATTAATTTATAATTAATAAAATTTGGGAAGAATTTAAGGTACATTAGACAAATTTTTGGGTAAATATAAGTTGTGTTTCAGGACACTGACGCCTCCCAACAAATTAAAAAAAGTCAGGTGCTTTGGGGGGGGGGGGGAGCGAGTGAGTCTGTCCTTATATGCCTTTTTTTAACCCTTATACTTATTGCATATATAATAATTTATATAAATTATATATATTATATATTATTATATAATTTAATATATAAAATTTATAAAAATTAGGTGATGAAAGATTTTTATCAGTTTGGGGGGAGAGAGTATGGGGAGGTGAACTATTCAGATTTTTGGGGAGGGGGTTCAGCGGATGGGTTATGAAAATGGGGGTGAATCATAAAATTTGATGGGGAAAAAGAGGGTGGTGCACTTAAGTCTGGGGGAACAAAAAACTTTGTCCTTGGAGGCAAAGGGGGGGAATGTATGAGAGTATAGTTTTCCCAACGCTCTTTAGGGTGTGAGCTGGGTGATGAATGTTGCGCGAGGAGAAGGCTGGAGGCAGTGGAGATGTCATGTCTGAGGGAAATGTGTGGTTGAATAAATGAAGAATTGTAGTTGGAATTTAGGGGGAGGTGGGGATTACCAAAACTGTTTCCAGGGGCTGGGAAGGGTTTTTTGAGGGGGTTTTCGGCATTGGGAATGGACGAAACAAAAGATTCAGAGGATCAGTCTGTAGGGGAAGGAAGGGGGGGTGGGGGGTCGGCCCCTGGGAAGGGTTGGAGGGGGGGGGGTAAAGGAGGTTTGTTGCGGGGGGCTTGGATTCCAGCAGGCTGCGTGAGCGTGTTTGATAGGAGTGAATGGAGACAAAGGGTTTTTTTAAACTTGACGTGCTGTTGGGTGTGAGCAAAGTAACATTTAGAAGGGATTCGGGAAAACCCGGCACCGGGACTTGGCCGGGAGGGGGAAGAAAAGTCCCGCACTCTGAAGGAGGGGTGTTAATTTTGCTTTTAAAAACTGTAGTGTAAAGGGGCCCCTTCGCAAGACAGTGATGGAGTGAATGATATGAAAGTTTTTTCTTTTTCGGGCCCCCCTGCCTTTGGGTGGGAATGGCCGTGTGATAAAAAAATAAATATTATATATATATTATATATAATATATTAGTCGTCCGAAAAGGGAGAATTTGCGTCTGGCTTAATACAAAAGTTTCTTGCCCCCCCAAAAAAAAGGGAAAAAGAAAATTTTTTTTATGCCATAATTTCGCCAAAATCATTCTGAACCTAACGAAAAAAATATATTTCACTGTGTTTGTTTAGTATTAAATTACTGTAAACAGATCTAAAATATATTTAGTTGGGTTAGGCTAAAATAAATTGTTCTTGTTATAATAAGGTTAGGTAAGTTTTCTAAGATTCTTTTGGAGCAAAATTAAAATTTTTACATTAACATTAATGAAAAAAATATATCTTTAAACGTATAAGAGAAAATTTTAGAACGGACTTAATTTTAAATGAGTTCTTGCTAACTGACCAGTTTTACATATTCGGCACGACATATATATATATATATATATATATTATATATTATATATTATATATATATATATATATATATATATATATATATATATTCAATTATAACTCCGGATCACGAGGCTGACCAGGTTAAGGCTCAACAGGACTTATTGTGAATACTCTGGGAAGATTCCAGTGAAGCGAGAAGACATTTCAGTGCACCGTTTCAAGGTAAATTGTGGCAGTGTTGTGCAGTTTGTGAATGTTGGTGAGTGGTGGTGGTGAGGAAGACGGCCAGTGGAGGGGTGGGGGAGTACAAGGCCTACACTGTGTATGAGTACCGGCCAAGATTATCGTACATACAGACCTCGAAAAGCTCTTATAAAAATATCTATATCCAGCACCATGCACCATGCTTCCAGTTAACTTGGAAATGATTGTGTCGATGTATGAACTATTTAGAGGCATATGTTATGGAAAAACAATGTGAAATTAATGTTAACGAGGGAGTGACCAGTTAGTGCATCCACCCCCACGTCACGGGGGTGGGTGGAAGAGGTGGGATGTGTAACTAGATGGTGAGTGAACACATTGGTTCAGCAGTGCCCATACCCACATTGTTCATAGTGTACATGGTAAACAAATAAAGTTATGTGTATTGTAAGACAGTGTGAACAATATATAGTGTGCAAGTCCATGTGTATTGTACTCCCCGGGATGAAGATTGAGACACTTATGCAGCATATGGGAATCTTTATTCAGGAAACGTTTCGCCACACAGTGGCTTCATCAGTCCAATACAAAGAGGAAGGCGTAAGGAGAGGAGGAGAATGAGGTAATCAGTCCCTCAACCTGGAGTCGATGTGTTCATCGACTCCAGGTTGAGGGACTGATTACCTCATTCTCCTCCTCTCCTTACGCCTTCCTCTTTGTATTGGACTGATGAAGCCACTGTGTGGCGAAACGTTTCCTGAATAAAGATTCCCATATGCTGCATAAGTGTCTCAATCTTCAACTTGTCGGTTTTTCAAACCATTCATCACTCCCCGGGATAACCCCACTCAACATCCTGCGCCTCCCCCACCTAATTGCCGTCGAGCCTTCAATCCAGTTCACACTTGAAGAAGAGGTCGACAACACTCTTCCTTTCCTTGATGTTCTACTCTGCAAAGCTGACCACGAACTTCGTTTTAAAGTCTATCGAAAACCCACCAACCAAAACGATCTTCTCCACTTCTACTCTCACCACGACACCAAAACCAAACGTGGTGTAATTATAGGCTTCTTCCTGCGTGCACTCAGAATCTGCAGCAACGAGTTCCTTGAGGAAGAATGCACTATAATTGAACAGGTATTTTCCAAACTCCACTATCCTCGTCACTTCATCAGAGACTGCAGACGGCGAGCACTAAACATCTTCAACACACCCAGAGAAGACACTGCCGAGAAGAGATACATAGTCCTTCCACCAACTCATTGCCAAACAGGTTTCCAAATCTTTGCCAAAAATTTCCAAGTTTCCCTCCA
>NC_069463.1:27684467-27749467 GCF_026875155.1 Cherax quadricarinatus
AAAATTTTTTTTCTCTTTTTAACTTTTTTTATCGGGAAAAAGACAACAACAACCCCAAACTTATAAACATTTTTTCAGCATCTCTATTTCGACAACAACACCCACACCCCACAACCCAAAACCCCCACATCCCCCACCCCCCACTTTTTTTCTTTTTAACCAAATTTTTTACGGGAAAAAAGGCACACAACAACCCTCAACTTATAAACATTTTCGATCCTATTCCCAACAACACCCACAACCCACAACACTCACAACCCAAAACACCCACAACAACAACCCACTTTAAAAATTTTTTGATATCTTAGTTCGAAACCCAATACCCACAACCCACAACCCCCAAAACCCACATTTTTTCTTTTTTTTAACTAATTTCATGAAAAAAAGTCACAACAACAACCCCTTATAGCTCTTTTGGGTATCTCTATTCGCAACACCCAATCCCAAAAACACCCACATCCCCCAAAAACCCACAACACCCCAACCCATAACACCCCACTTATAACTTTTTTTCGGACCCTTTTCGAAACAATCCCCAACCCCACCCCCCAACCCACAACTCACATCCCCACAACAAAAACATTAAAAAGGGCTTTTCGGTATCTCTTTTTCTAAACAACCCCAAAACCCACAACACCCAAAACCCCCAAAAAATTTTTTTTCTCGTTTAAACTAATTTAAACAGAAAAATCCATCAACAACCCCAATTATATCCATTTTTTCGGCATCACATTCAAAAAAACAATCCCCAAAACCCCACAACACCCACAACCCACAATTTTTCTCGTTTTAAAAAATTTCATCAGAAAAACACAAAAACCCATTTATAACGTTTTTTCGGTATCTCAGTTCGACAACAACACCCAAAAACCCAAAAACCCCACAACCAAAATTTTTTTTCTCGTTTTCTTTTTCTCAAAAAAGTCCCCACAACCCCCTCAATTATAACCACTTTTTCGACATCACGTTCGACAACAAACACTCAAACCCCCAACCCCCCAAAAACCCCACCCTCAAAAAAACAACCCACTTATATCATCTTTTTTGGTATCTCTAGTTCGACTACATTACCCACAACCCTCATCACTTATAATTTATTCACAGTTTATTCGATACAAATTTTTCCCCTTCTTTTTACTGAATCTTAAATGTAATACACATTCCTCTTTACATTACTAAAATTCTAATAAAATCCTCTCCATACCCATCTCCTTGTATCCACATAAATTGATATTACACTCACAACAACTAATCTCACTACCCAACTATTGCGACATGTTTCAACACCCTCCATTCTTTTCCAATATATCATAACTTTTCAATTCTATAATTTATTTTTAAAATATTCACACATTACCTTTATTTTCAGTAAAATCTCCCCATATTTCATTAAATTTCTAATACAACCCTCCCCATACCCCTCTCCATCTCACCCGCATTTCTTTACATTCACTCACCCATCTCCCAACACACCTCTTCTGAACACACACAAAAATCGCATTTCACATCCACAAATGCATCTCATCACCCATCTCAAATCCACTAAAATCACTGTAGCCAAGATATTCACAAAACTCTATGACCACCTAACACACACACACACACTCACACACACACACACACCCTCACTTTACTTTGAACACCTTCAAAACACACTCATACATCATTTGAGACCACCTTTTCTCAATATCTCTTAAGAAATATTCTCTCATCCACAACCTTTATCATCTCACTACAGAACAACCCCAAGATTACTTCGAACACTCTCATAATTCATTTGAATACTCACATAAACACCTTTGAACATTTCCAAACAACACTGAAGCAATTCCAAAATATCATTTTGAATACTCCCAAATAAGATTCACCTCCAACTAAAACATACACATCATAACTAAGACATACACAAAAACCTATAATTGACATATTGACAATAAATATAAGACGTAAGCACAAAAAATTTACCATGTCATGAGACATTACCAGAACTAAGTCACTCACCTCCAACTAATACACAATCACTTTACTAAGTTCATGTTAACTATTCATCAACAAAAAATATTAATACAATTTACCCACCAAATTTATGTTATAATCATCAAAACATAAAATTGTTTTACACATTTTTTTTCTCAAACTGAATATTCATACCACATTTATCATTTCTCATCTATGTTACATATTACATTTCTCACCCTCATCATCCCAAAAACACCCTTTCTTTTTCATCCGTAATCACCAAGATTTTTTTATCCCGACGCCATCTCGACGTGGGAGCCAAGCAACCTCACCACTACAACACCACCTACACACTCGGGCCCCGTGTAAATTTTTTTTTCTTAGATTTTGGGGTACAAGGGGTTGAAACAAGGTGGGTTGGGTGGATGGACCACCAAGTAAACCAGAGGGGAGGGTGACGTCAGGGGGTACCTCGCCCCCCTGGGGGTTGTACATCGGGTTGGGGGGTTTAGTGAGGTGAGTGCGCTTAATATTGCCAAATATGATTTTTTTGTGTGAATGTTTTAAGAAATGAGTTTTTTCTGCGGTAATAGGGGTTTTTTTTTGAGGAAAGTGAACATGACGTTTTTTGATGGGGTTGTCTTGATTTGTGTGTGTAAAGATATGTTTTCAGTTATGGGGTCTGTACTGGTAAATGGATTAGTTTTGGGTTTTAAAGTTTTTTTTAAAGGGGCCCATGGGAGGGGGGTTTTTGGGTTTAGTGTTTTGGGGGGGATTTCTAAAAAAAAGGGTGTTAGATGTGATTTTTTAAACTTATTTTTTCTGGTGATTTTGCAGTTTTTGGTATTTTTTTCAGGTTTGTTTTGGGTATAATCAGTATGTTTTGGGGAGTTTGATGGTTTTGGAAGGTTTTTCAAATGATGGCAGATATTTTTTAAAGATTATGGTTTTTTTGGTGATGCTAGAGGTTGGTTAAAAGTTAGTCAGTGGTTAGAATGGTAATTTTCCCATGCTAAGTGTAAGTTATTTTTTTTTTGTGCTAATGTTGAAAATCGGGAAAAATGGGGGGATTTGGTGGATAGATGTAATTTTGGGTTAATGAAATGTGAAGTGTAAATGAGAAGGAAATTGGTGGTGAGTTAAAAAGGAAAAAATGTTGTATTTTAGAAAAAAGTATAGATTTTTTAGTGATCTTTTTATGATGATGTTTAAGGAAATGTGTAAAAAAAAAAGTGATTTTAGTGGGGGGGTTAAGAATTTGGTAAACTTTGATTGTGGTGATTTTAGATATTAGAGAATAACAGTTTGTGTTTGTGTAGTTTAGAAAAAATGTCTCATGTCAAAGTGTCGAGTTATTTTTTTGTGATAATTTTGTAAAAGCTGGAACTGGGGGAGTAGTATGGGGATGATTGAAATTTTTTAATGAAATGTGTAATGTAAAAATTTAAATGATAAATCTTAGGGGGAATATTCAAAATGATTTTTTGGAAAGTCTTCAGGTTGTTTGGAAATTTTTAAAAGGTTTTATGTGGTACAAATAATTATAATGTTTGAAATAAACTTGGGTTGTTCTTAGTGAGAGATAAAGGTTGTGGGTGGGGAAAAATTTCTTAAGAGAATTGAGGGGGAAAAGGGGGTCTCAAAAGATTATGAGAGTGTTTTTTAAGGGGTTTAAAGTAAAGTGAGGGTGTGTGTGTGTGTGTTGTTTTTGTTTTGTGTGTTTGGGGGCAAGAGTTTCGTGAATATCTTGGGACAGTGATTTAGTGGATTTTTAGATGGGTGATGAAGCAATTTTGGGAGTGAAATGCCCATTTTTGTGTGTTTAGAAGAGGTGTGTTGGGAGATGGGGGAGTGGGTTAAAAAAAATCGGGGGAGATGGAGAGGGTAAAGGGGGGGGTTGTATTAGAAATTAATGAAAATGGGGGAAATTTTTCTGAAAATAAAAGGGAATTGTGAAAAAAATTTTTAAAAAAAAATTTTAGAATTGAAAAGTTATGATAATTGGGAAAAAAAAGGAAGGTGTTTAAAATGCGCAATAGTTGGGTATGAGATTTGTTTTTTGAGATAAAAATCAATTTTTGTGGATACAAGGGAAAGGGATGGAGAGGATTTATTAGAAAATTTTTTTATGTAAAAGGGGTGTTATTTCATTTAAAGATTCAGTAAAGAGAAGGGGAAAAATTTTTTATCAATAAACTTTTGAATAAATTTATAAGATGAGGGTTTTTGGGAATTAGCGATTAAGATACCAAAAAAAAGAGTATTAGTGGGGGTTTTTTTTGTGGGGTGATGTGGGGTTGTGGGGTGTTGGGGGTTGTGGGTGTTGTTGTCGAACTAGTGATGTCGAAAAAGTGGTTATAAGTTGAGGGTTGTTGATGTGACTTTTTCTGATGAAATTAGTTAAAACGAGAAAAAAAATTGTGGTTGGTGGGTTGTGGTGTTTGGGTTGTGGGTGTTTGTGTGTCGAACTAGAGATACCGAAAAGACGTTATAAGTGGGTTGTTGTTGTGACTTTTTCTGATGAAATTATTTAAAAAGAGAAAAAATTGTGGGTTGTGGGTGTTGTGGGTTGTGGGTATTGTTGTCGAACTAGTGATGCCGAAAAAGTGGATATAAGTTGTGGTTGTTTGATGTGACTTTTTCTGATGAAATTAGTTAAAACAGAAAAAAAAATTGTGGGTTGTGGGTGTTGTTGAACTAGAGATACCGAAAAGCCGTTATAAGTGTGTTGTTGTTGTGGGTGATGTGGGTTGTGGGTATTGTTGTCGAACTAGAGATACCGAAAAGATGTTATAAGTGGGTTGTTATGGGTTGTGGGTGTTGTGGGTTGTGGGTGTTGTGGGATGTGGGTGTTGTTGTCGAACTAGAGATACCGAAAAGATGTTATAAGTGGGTTGTTGTTGTGACTTTTTCTGATGAAATTAGTTAAAACGAGAAAAAATTGTGGGTTGTGGGTGTTGTGGGATGTGGGTGTTGTTGTCGAACTAGAGATACCGAAAAGATGTTATAAGTGGGTTGTTGTTGTGACTTTTTCTTATGAAATTAGTTAAAACGAGAAAAAATTGTTGGGTTGTGGGTTGGTGTGGGTTGTGGGTGTTGTGGGATGTGGGTGTTGTTGTCGAACTAGAGATGCTGAAAAGCGTTTATAAGTTGTGGGTTGTTGTTGTGTCTTTTCCTGATAAAATTAGTTAAAACGAGAAAAAATTGTGGGTTGTGGGATGTGGGTGTTGTGGGATGTGGGTGTTGTTGACGAACTAGAGATACCGAAAAAGAAGTGATTCTGTTATAAGTGTTCGTGTGTGTTTGGATTGTGTTCATGTTTTTTGCACTCATGTTATATCTTAGTTGGAGGTGAGTGTACTCATAGAAATTGGTAATCGTCTTGGTTATAGTGATTTGAGGGGATTTGTGTGAAAATGGGTGTTAGTCTGTTATGTTGATCTTAGTTTATGGTGATTTTGGTGGTGTTTTGACTGTATTCAGTGGTGTTTTAGTAGTATTCAGTGGTGTATTTGGGAGTAGTCAAAATGATATTTTGGAAGTGTTTCAGTGTTGTTTGGAAATGTTCAAAGGTATTTTTGTGAGTATTCAAATGATTTATGAGAGTGTTTTGAAGGTGTTCAAAGTAAAGTGAGGTGTGTGTGCGTATTAACTTCGTAATATGTAAAATTGTGACTAGTGAATTTATCGAAAAGTGGTTATAAGTTGTAAGTGTTGTGGTGACTTTTTCTGATGAAATAGTTAAAACGAGAAAAATTGTGGGTTATGAGTGAAAATTGTGAGGTGTTGGTGGGAGTGTGAGGGTTTGGGAGGGTGGGGAGAAGGAGAGAGAGAAGGTTACTTCGTGGGGAGTGACCTGAGATGAAATAGTTAAAACGAGAAAAATGTCTAGACTTGTGTTGTATTTTGTAAAGAAATTGTGGATTGTTGTGGGTATTAACGAAAAAATGTGGAATTATTTGGGTTATCCTGGGTTAAGAGTGAAAATGTTTTCCCTATATTGTATATGAAATGCATTGATTGTATAATAAATAGTGTTATCCTGCATTTTAAGTTAATGTCTGCTCGACAAGATTCAGCCTGTGTGCGCGGTCATCACGTGACGTCACTGACATAGGGGGAAGTCGACAAGATTCAGCCTGTATGTGTGAGGTCATCACGTGACGTCACTGACCGCCGAGTAAACACAGGTGGGGTGACGTCACACTTGTTTAGACCTGTAGTAAGAGAAAGTACCATGCCCCATAGGAGGAGTTCATTTGAATGCTTACCCCCAGAGGGGAGAATCCAAAAACTTGATCCAAGGAGATGGAGTCTTGGTATTATCGAGAAAACTTGATCCAAGGAGATGGAGTCTTTGTATTATCGAGAAAACCTTGATCCAAGGAGATGGAGGAGGAATATTTTGGGGTGAAAGTGGGAGTCCATTTTGAATGCTTACCCCCAGAGGGGGGAATCCAAAAAACTTGATCCGAGGAGATCATAAGAAAATGAAATTCAAAAAAAAAAATTGGGATGGGGGTGAAAGTGGGAGGGGGAACCTCAAAAATTTGATCCGAGGAGATCATAAGAAAATGAAATTAAAAAAAAAATAAAAAAAAATCGAAAAAAAATTCGGGGCGCGGGGGCGATCCGGACGACGCTGCAGAAGGCGCAGCAAAAGGCGAGGGAGGGCGCGAGGGCGCGGCGGGCGGGCGCGAGGGTGCGGTGGGCGGGCGCGAGGGCGGGGGCATGTGGGGGCGCGGGTTGGGGGCGTGGGTGGGGTGGACTCGAGGCGAGGTGGTCTCGAGGGCGATGTGGTCTCGAGGGTGAGGTCAAGGTCATTAGCAATATAGGTGTGAAAAGGAGTCTGCTCAGGAAAGGGAGCCCCTCAGGAAAAGGAGCCACTCAGCCACAGCCCTTTTCAGGAGGAGCCACTCAGGAAGAGACCGCTCTGTAGAAGGAGCCACTGAGCCGCCTTCAGCACTACTGATTACATTATATATATATATATATAATATATATATATATATATATATATATATATATATATATAATATATATTATATATATATATATATATATATATATATATTAAGCAAATATCGCAAGTGATACAAGATGCAAAACAACCACGGGGGTGGGGGGGAGTAGAATGATAGTTCATCATTCTACTCCCCCAGTGGTTGCTTTGCATGCATATATATATATATATATATAAATATATATATATATATATATATATATATATATATATATAATATATATATATATATATATAATATATATATATATATATATATGCAAAAAACCACTCTGAAAGAATAGAGAAATTCCAAGCGTTTTCGTGACTACTCACATTATCAAGGAACTATATAGTTCCTTGATAATGTGAGTAGTCACGAAAGCGCTTGGAATTTCTCTATTCTTTCAGAGTGGTTGTTTTGCATATTTGAAATCACCTGTTTACTGTGATCTTATTGCATATATATATATATATATATATATATATATAATATATATATATATATATATATATATATATATATATATATACACGTGTGTGTGTGTGGTGTGGTGTGTGTGGTGTGTGTGTGTGTGTGTGTGTGCGTGTGTGCACGCTTGTGTGTATGTGTGTGTGTGTGTACTTTATAGACAAAATGTACTGACAAAAAATACAAATATGAATACATTGATACAATATATCAAAGATTATGAATTTCCTCCGGCTCCTCCGAAGCTGGACGTGAGCCAAGTATGCAGCAAACATTTCCCATCTGGATGGCCACACTGAGGCGCTGGAACATAAAAAGTGGCCGCCCTCGGGTCCCTGGTGGTATCGATGAGTCTAGAACCCAGTTCTTTAAGCGTCTGGCGTTTTTTCCCAATCATCCCGAGGTCTCTAATCCCACAGAGACAAATTGATACTATTGGATTATGTACCTGTACTTGCCGATCTTGTATTCCTCTCTGTGATCAGCAGCTCCTTCCTGTCGCCCGACATTGTGATGGATGTAGGTGTATATGGACTTCAGTAAGGCTTTTGATAGAGTTCCACATCAGTGGTTATTAAGGAAACTTAAGCCACACAGAATAGGATGAGAAATTTTTTCCTGGGTAGAGGCATGGCTGACAAATAGGCAGGAGAGAGTTTGCACAAATGAAGAGAAATCAGAATGGGGGCACGTCACAAGCGGTGTTCCACAGGGGTCAGTGTTGGGCCAGTTGTTGTTCATAATTTACATAAACGACATAGATGAGGGAGTAAATAGCGACATGAGCAAATTTGCCTGCTAAGGAAGAGTTAGGATGTATTACGAAGACAATAACTGCCTTATACTTTCTTAACGGTAAATAATATAAATACAAATAATTTTGGACCAACAAATTTCTTAATGCCAAGTCAGTAAATTATAATTATACAGTCCACAACCCAATTTACCAGTATTAGTGGTTTAATATATCCTATAATAATTCTGGAACTATATGTTTTACAAAGGGGCGTTCCTGTCTTACGAATTCACTTTTTTCACTAAGGTGTTTGAGGAGGTAGATCATGGTAATGAATATGATATTGTGTATATGGACTTCAGCAAAGCTTTGATAGAGTTCCACAACAGAGGCTATTGAGGAAACTTAAGGCACACGGAACAGGAGGAGAAATTTTTTCCTGGGTTGAGGCATGGCTGGCAAATAGGCAGCCGAGTGTTTGCATAAATGGGGAGAAATCAGAATGGGGGCACGTCACAAGCGGTGTTCCGCAGGGTTCAGTTTTGGGCCCGTTGTTGTTCACAATTTACATAAACAACATAGATAAACGAATAAATAGTGACATAAGCAAATTTGCTGATGACACCAAAATAGGCCGGCCAATTCATTCTAATGAGGACACTAGAGCACTCCAGGATGATTTGAATAGGCTGATGCAATAGTCGGAGAAGTGGCAGATGCAGTTTAATATAGACAAATGCAAAGTTCTAAATGTTGGACAGGTAAATAACCAAGCCACATATAAACTAAATAATGTAGATCTTGTAAAGTAAAAGGACACAAATGCAACTAATGTGACTTTTTATTGTGGCAACGTTTCGCTCTCCAGGAGCTTTATCAAGCCATTAGGTAATGGTGACGTGTACTTAGTCAGTGGTGACGTGTACTTAGCTCTGTGAAGGCCTGTTTGTGTGCTCTCTGTGAATCTGACCCAGGATGCCTTCTCTTGAGCAACTTTACCAGCAGCTGAGAGAGGAGCTCAGAGTTGCTAAGCTGGAGATACGGCGATTAACGGAGGAGAACAAGAGGATTCGTAGTAATCCTCCTGTTGTGAGTCCCCAGGTTAAGAGGGGAGCTTGGTCAGTGGCCGGGCAACATGGAACCAAGCTGAGGATCAAGAAAACGGTTGGAGAGGCAGAAACAACGAGAAACCAGAAGACTACCGTGGAAACTTCCAATCCATTCTCCGTGCTACCTGACCCATACCACCCATACCACTAACTATTCCAAGTTTAAAGTCCTAACAGCTTCCTCCACTGCAGATGCCAGTGCTCCCACCCCAGACCTAGATAAGTGAACCCCATCCCTGGCATACATGTCATTTCTGACATAGAAGAGGTCCCAGTTGTCAATGAATGTTACCACATTTTCCTTACAGTATTTGTCCAGCCAGCAATTGACACCAATTGCCCTGGACAGCCATTCATTTCCAACTCCTCTCCTTGGCAAAATACCACATATGACAGGGTTCCCACCCTTCCTCCTAATTATTTCTATTGCTGACCTATACCTGCTAATCAGGTCTTCACTCCTACGTCTGCCAACATCGTTGCCTCCAGCACTGAGACAGATAATAGGATTGCTCCCATTACCTCTCATGATGTCATCCAGATGGCTAACAATATCCTCCATCCCAGCCCCAGTAAAGCAAACCCTCTGTCTCCTACTCCTGTCCTTCAAGCAGAACGCCCTATCCATATTCCTAACTTGGCTATCCCCAACAATAACAATATTCTTACCTTCCTTGGTGTCGTTCGTCGTGACGTTCCCAGTAGTCGACTCACATTCGTCGGGTAGCACTGAGAATGTATTAGATGTTTCCACAACAGTTTCCACAGCAGTCTCTTTCTTCTTCATCGTTTCTACCTTTCCATTCGTCTTCTTGATCGTCAACTTCGTTCCCTGCTGTCCAGCCACTGACCAGTTTCCTTTCTTGACCTGAGGACTACTACGAATCTTCTTGTTTTCCTCGGTCAGTCGCCGAATCTCCATCTTCGCCATCCTCAATTCTTCCTTAAGCTGTTGGTAAAGTTGCTCGATGGAGGGCATCTTGCTTCAATTCGTAGAGAGCGCGCAAGCAGGTCTTCGCAGAGCTAAGTACACGTCACCACTGAGCTAAATACACGTCACCACTGGTCACCGTATTACAGAATGGATATAAATGCACTGGAAAACGTACAGAGGAGGATGACAAAGTTGATCCCATGTATCAGAAATCTTCCCTATGAGGATAGACTGAGGGCCGTGAATCTGCACTCTCTTGAAAGGCGTAGAATTAGGGGGGATATGATGGAGGTGTATAAATGGAAAACAAGATTAAATAACGGGGATGTAAATGGCGTGCTGAAAATTTCCAGCCAAGACAGCATTCGCAGCAATGGTTTCAAGTTGGAAAAAATCAGATTCAGGAAGGATATAAGAAAGCACTGGTTTGGTAATAAAGTTGTGGATGAGTGGAACAAACTCCCGAGTACAGTTATAGAGGCTAAAACGTTGTGTAGTTTTAAAAATAAATTAGATGAATACACGAGTGGGAGTGGGTGGGTGAGAGTTGGACCTGACTAGCTTGTGCTACTAGGTCTGATTGATGCCTTGCTCCTTCCTTAAGTGGAAGTGACCTGAGTAGGTGGGTCATTGGGCTAATTGGGGGGAGGGAACATGGACCTGCTTTGCATGGGTCAGTAGGCCTGCTGCAGTGTTCCTTCTTTCTTATGTTCTTGTGCTCTTATGTTTCTAAGGCTCCCGGACAGATGGCCGTTCAGCCAAATGTCCGTCAGTGAAATGTCCGTCGGCCATCTCTGTCCGATTACGGTTCCTTATTTTAAGGTTCGGACTTTGTGAGTGTGGGAAGCTAAGCAGGTGGGCATCGAAAGAGGGAGAGTGATGTAACCCCTTGTTGCTAAAGTCCCACCTGTCTCGGAGGTACAACTGGTATCAGTAAGTGTAATATGGTGCCCGTGACCTGATTGCTGAAGCTCTCGCTTCACAAGGCGACGGGTCTGCGTTCGATTCCCAGCGTGGGTGGAAACATTGGGTATGTTTATTTACACCGTTGTCTATGTTCAACCATCAGTAAAATGGGTACCTAGGAGTTAATCGACTGGAGTGGGTCGCATCCTGGGACAAGGACCTAATTTACCCGAAATGCTCAGCATAACAAGGGGCTTTCTATGTGGTAGTATGTCATTGATGTCAGCTAGGAGTGGACACCTTGTACATGTACTTGTAGTAAATAAAGATATATTATCTAATTTAGTTTGCTGAGAGTTCTTCCCATGTGAGTGAAATAATTCAGATTTATAACTGTTACCCTCACACACACAATTTCTCACAGTTATCTAAATTCAGAGTGAGGAGTGTGTCCCAGGCGGACCAGCTCGGTTATACACCTTAATGTTTCTATGTTCTGATTTGGAACTTTCGTGAACTTCCAATATACCGCAATGACCAGCTGGGACATTTATTTCTATATACAATATTTAAGCATAAAGGTGTAGGGAATTTGTCTTTAAATTTAAGTAATGGTTCGATAGTTAAGTTGGTAAAAATAAATAAAAAAAAAATTGAAGGTGAAGTCCAATGTTAATGTTTCTTTTTAATGGTAAGATTAACATATCCAGAGTAAGAAAGTTTAATATATTTAATGTTAGTCACCCCTCCTGTGTCTATTGTCACTTATAACTGTCTCACCTCCTGTGTCTATTGTCACTTATAACTGTGTCCCCTCCTGTGTCTATTGTCACTTATAACTGTGTCCCCTCCTGTGTCTATTGTCACTTATAACTGTGTCCCCTCCTGTGTCTATTGTCACTTATAACTGTGTCCCCTCCTGTGTCTATTGTCACTTATAACTGTGTCCCCTCCTGTGTCTATTGTCACTTATAACTGTGTCCCCTCCTGTGTCTATTGTCACTTATAACTGTGTCCCCTCCTGTGTCTATTGTCACTTATGACTGTCTCCCCTCCTGTGTCTATTGTCACTCATAACTGTCTCCCCTTCTGTGTCTATTGTCACTCATAACTGTCTCCCCTTCTGTGTCTATTGTCACTCATAACTCTCCCCTCATGTGTCTATTGTCACTCATAACTCTCCCCTCCTGTGTCTATTGTCACTTATGACTGTCTCACCTCCTGTGTCTATTGTCACTCATGACTGTCTCACCTCCTGTGTCTATTGTCACTCATAACTGTCTCCCCTTCTGTGTCTATTGTCACTCATAACTGTCTCCCCTTCTGTGTCTATTGTCACTCATAACTCTCCCCTCATGTGTCTATTGTCACTCATAACTCTCCCCTCCTGTGTCTATTGTCACTTATGACTGTCTCCCCTCCTGTGTCTATTGTCACTCATAACTGTCTCCCCTTCTGTGTCTATTGTCACTCATAACTGTCTCCCCTTCTGTGTCTATTGTCACTCATAACTCTCCCCTCATGTGTCTATTGTCACTTATGACTGTCTCCCCTCCTGTGTCTATTGTCACTTATGACTGTCTCCCCTCCTGTGTCTATTGTCACTTATGACTGTCTCCCCTCCTGTGTCTATTGTCATTTATGACTGTCTCCCCTCCTGTGTCTATTGTCACTCATGACTGTCTCCCCTCATGTGTCTATTGTCACTCATGACTGTCTCCCCTCATGTGTCTATTGTCACTTATGACTGTCTCCCTCATGTGTCATTGTCACTTATACTGTCTCCCCTCATGTGTCTATTGTCCACTCATGACTGTCTCCCCTCATGTGTCTATTGTCACTCATGACTGTCTCCCCTCATGTGTCTATTGTCACTTATGACTGTCTCCCCTCCTGTGTCTATTGTCACTCATGACTGTCTCCCCTCATGTGTCTATTGTCACTCATAACTGTCTCCTCTCCTGTGTCTATTGTCACCCCTCATGTGTCTATAGTCGCACATAATTGCCTCCCCTCTTGTGTCTTGTGTCACATAATTGTCTTCCCTCCTGTGTCTACTGTCACCCCATCGTGTGTCTGTCTTCCTGTATCTGTCTTCCCTCCTGTGTCAATTGTCTTTCATAATTGTGTACCCCATCTCTCTACATTCTCCTACGACTGTCTACCAGGCCGTGTCTACAGTCTCCCACGACTGACTTCTCGTCCGTGTCTATTATTTTCAACGACTGTCTGCCTGGCCGTATCTATTGTCTCCAGGGATCGTCATCTGGCTGAGCCTGACAAGATCCGGCCGTCCGGCGGCATTGTCTCAGGAGCGGCAGCTGGTCTCAACAAAAGCTGGTTCCTAACACACACACACTCATGGAGCGAATTAAAGAACTCCGGAAGACTGGTCGCCAATCAACCATAATATCAAGACAGAAACAGTATATTTCAAGACAAAAATACGTTTCGTACTGAAGATCATAACAAAACTAAATTTCTAGATTAAGGTATTGTATTGCAATATATTTCATCATAAGAAAATAAATTTCAAGGCGAAAACGTATTTTTTTTATGTAGTCAGGGTTAAAGTTGCGTCTCTTACCAGGTCTCTCGTTTGTTTGATCATGTGGTTAGTTGTTTGCAGCTGTGTCATAGCAGCAGTAGTAGTAGTAGTAGCAGCAGTAATAGTAGTGGTAGTAATAGCAGTAGTGGTAGTAGCAGTAACAGTGGTAGCAGTAGTAGTAGTAACAGTAGTTATATTAATAATAGAAGAAGCAGTAGCAGCAGTAATAGTAGTAGTAGTTGTAGCAGTAGTATTAGTGGTGGTGGTGGTAATAGTGGCAGTAGTAGTGGTAATAGTGGCAGTAGTAGTAGTAGTGGTAATAGTGGCAGTAGTAGTAGTAGTGGTAATAGTGGCAGTAGTAGTAGCAGTAGTAATAGTAATAATAGCAGTGGTAGTAGTAATAGTAGTGGTAATCGTAATAGTAGTGGTAGTCGTAATAGTAGTAGTAGTAGTGGTAGTAGTAGTAGTGGCAGTAGTTGCCGGAGTAATGGTAGCTTGCTACCACTGTTTTTGTCTTTCCTCTTAGCCATAGATAAAAAAGGTGGTGATATACAACTCGGGTTCTAAAACGGCTCACTCTTCATAAATCTCGACTCGTAATTCCATTCCCCATCACTGGGTTACCAAGGCTCCGGTACGTTCTCCACTGGATCACCAAGCCTTCCGTCGCTTTCACATCGTAAAGCTCTATATTAGAGGTGTTTAGTCCTAATGTTACATTTAATATGTAGTAGTTTCGGGAGACCTCACGCCCCTCCATGTTATAATGGCCGCGCCCAAAATAATTCTGTCAGGTGATATGGGTTGCGTGTCACCTTGTAGCGACTCAGCGTTGTTTAAATACATCAAGTGCTGTTGGGTACACTGTCGTACCTGACTGGTATCATAATATGCAACCTTCTGGAGAAATTGTGGAGCCATCGTAGTGATATTGGAGTCACCAACATCTTTAACTTCCACAGCAGAGGTCATGGCCTACTGCAAATCACAAATAACCTGATCGGGTTTTTCATTACCTCTTCTGTTTTAATACTTGTCTCTTTGACAACTATGCATTCGTTGACAATCTAACGGAGTTGCATTAACGATATCATCGTGTCTTCTGACATGCTGACCTTGTACTCTAGGACATACGTGAAGAACATTTGCCAAAGTCTTCTTTAGTTGGCATCCTTCCCTATCCACATTTTGTGGTCTCCAATCCCTTGCCCCACGAGTTTTCGAAGGCATAAGGTTATATATAATATTTAAAGCATCAATATAATCATCCCCTTCATTAGACTCTTGCCACTTACCTCCATCCATGGACATGAGGCACTGCAGAATGCTCTTTTAAGCCTGCATCACCAAGATACCTGACCCAGGGCTCTATGCTTTTGTTTATCTTCTTATGTTCTTGTTAATATTACTGTGCCAGATATTCGACTCTTCCCTACAGCCTTCATAGTTTTCAAGGTATTAAGATGCAACTCTTAAACCGGTCTTGTACCTCATAAGCGGCATCAAGACGATTTCTTCGTAAAATTGTTACTCTTGTAGAGACTCTCATCGCAGCCCCTCACCAGCAGGAGGTGCAGAACACACTTCAATTGTTTCCGTACCATATGTCTGAGAAGTCTCTCGGAAATTCGTAGAGTATTCTGACATACCTGTCCAAGATCATTATATTAATTATGCCAGGGATTAAATGCTTTTTAAGTACAAGTATTACAAGTCAACAACCAGAATGCTTCCGAGACTAGAGAAGCAATTTCCAACTAATTTTAGGTCACTAATAATTATCAGTGACCTAAAATTGAAAAGTAGAGCTAACAAACAATTTTAACCATGATATTTATTATAATGAATATCATGGTTGAAATTGTTTATTAGCTCTACTTTTCAATATACACCTACGTGTCACAACAGGTGTGGCAGTGTGTTTCTTACCACACTCACAGTCTGACTGACCTTCATTATTGTTCCAGCAGTCATGGAAGGTGGTTGTGCTGTCCAAGTTTGAGGTGAAAACAAGCTACTGATATACATGCGAGGCATATTATATTAATTTTATTTTCCTACTGAATGATATAAATGAATAATTTTTCTGTTTATCTTCTAATAGTTTGTTTTCTTCTTTCAGATGCTCGTACTTGTGCGAATAGTGCAGACAACTTTTGCTTTGCATCACAAGAGCGCTCTATAACTGTTATTGTTAGAAAGGCATATCACCTATATTTTGGATGCAAGCTTCTTCAAGATGGTGACTTTGAATCAAACCTTCATGGGGAGGAGAAAGCTGCTTGGGAAGCATTCAAGTTAGTGGCGGAGGGATTTCTCGAAAACAGAAGGGAAGGCAACTACGGAGAATTGGTGGAAAACCTCATCAAGGCTTACATGAACATGGGATGTAACATGTCACTTAAAATCCACTTTTTGGACTCACATTTAGACTTTTTTCCAGCGAACTGTGAGGCAGTTAGTGACGAACATGGTGAAAGATTTCACCAAGATATTTCAGCCATGGGAAAATGGTACCATGGCAAATGGGGCACAAGAATGCTTGCAAATTATTGCTGGACATTGGCAAGAGATGATTCTTCAGCTCACTATAAGCGTCAAGCAAAATGGCAGAGAGCAGGTACGTATTAGAATTTAAAACATACTAACACATATTGTACGTTATAATAAAATAATCAAATATTACACGTCTCGTATCTTTAAACTTATAGTCAATAAGCATTTTTCAAGGTGATATTTGGATTCAGGGGATGAACATACATAGGAATTAGCTAATCTCATTTAAGAAGCATACAACTTTTCAAAAATTGTTGATCAGTGTTATAATCGTTGCTGCTGCTTTAAAGAAAAATGCATTCCCAAGTATTTATATATTGGTGATGGTTTTAGTGCCCTAACAGGAATCCCCTCTACACTATATTCTGTCCAAATAACCACGTACTCTGTTTCTTCGTCTGGACTATCATCAGTTTCAAGTTAGCACGCCTCTGACGGTTCATGACTTACGAAATCGTAATAATACGATTGTAAACAAATCACGGAACGGGTGAGGTTTGAACCCATGACAAAATGAATCCTAAAACTCGAGGGCACTGCGTAAGCCACTGGGCCAGCTGGCTACAATAAGATTCATTTGCAGCCCGGACGCTGCGAGGTGACCGAGAAACACTCAGCTGGGAATCCAACCCCACCTCCGACTCCGAAACCAAACACCACATCATCAGAAAAAACCAGAGCAGACTTTTCATTTTCGCCACTCATCAATGGCCGACCACAATTTTTATCTAAGGCCAATAATGCCACATTCATTTCAGTATTAAACATTTAACATGATATAGCACACCTTGTTTTCCTCTTCTATTAATCCTTCCTCTCCTGCCTATCGTAGAGGCCTCTAAATAGGTTGATATAATTTATTGCAACATTTGGTAAGTTATGTATTGTTAAAACTCTTCTAATTGACAACTGATTCACAAAATCATCCGCCTTTATAACATCTAGAAGCAGAAAATAGTGGTTTAAAGGTGCTCTTACTCATCAGTGATTGAATCCAACATTATAGGTTGTGCCAACCCATCGGTATTAAGGACAGCTCCTCGTTGCCAGGATCTTGTGAGAAGCCATAATAATCACACCTGATATCGTAATTTTTCGATACTGACGAGGGTGTTGAGATTATTTTCCTTCTGTAATAATACCATCCTTGTTTTTCTTAATTCCTTAAACAGATAACCAGAATATAACGATAAATTAAATCAATGAATCCATACACAAATAACTCGCACATAGGAGAGGATGAGGAGCTTTAGACGACGTTTCGGTCCGACTTGGACCATTTATAAAGTCACACAGAGTGTGACTTTGTAAGTGGTCCAAGTCGGAAACGTCGTCGTAAGTTCTTCCTTTCTCTCCTGTGTGTGGGTTGTTTGTTCATTGTTTCAGTCACGGTATCGTGCCCTTTTGTTCTGCTATGAATCCATAATTTTTCAGTCAATATTTTTATATCCTTCAGCCTCAAACCGTCTGGCCGTATTCCAGTCCCCGGAAACTCTCCGAAACTCTGAGCCTCGAGAGTAAGCTGCAGGTACCACAGCGAATCTTGTATGACATAATCTTCAGGTCTTGAATCTTGTACCAAATGACGCAAAAAAAAAAAAAAAAACAAACAAACGGCAACCTGAATTCTTGTAACTACTGACTAGTTGCAGGGTATACTATGACTAGTACATGTACTACTACTACTACTGCCACTATTTCTGTGTCCACCTGTACCACTACTATTACTGCTACCACTAATTCTACTCACTTCCTCCCCCGCCCGGTACTGTATTGTCCTTTGCCCTTCTCTGCTTTTCTCTCCCCATTTGAGACATGACAAAGGTCATGGATGAATCAAAACGTTCACATAAGGCTTCTCTCCGAAGCGTTGAGCTTCGGTACTTCTTCTCTGGGATCATGCTAAGCTTCTCTCACCTACTGGTGTGTCTACATATTACTCTGAAGTTTGTGATCAAATTAATTAAGGCCTTAATATGCTCGTGACTAGAAAGTTAAGAGACTCGGCGGTTGTTAGGTGTTTAACTTGTCTCCGCTGAACATTGCGTTAATGATACACTTAATTACTTGGTAACTAGCAATTCTTTGTATTAAATATGTCTTATTGGAAAAATTATTATTATTATTATGTATATCATTACTTTTACAATTATTATTATTAAACCAAGTTTACGTAGTAGCCATGTGCAGCTGCCGTAATGTGTCTATGTTGGATGTGTCTACCTTGCTTTTGTCTACTGTGTAGACGTTAGGTAGGGTTGTCTACTTTGTCCTAGATTAGTTCCATCTTCGCTCTGGATCTGAAGACGGTCACTGAATGACTGGAACTAATGTACCAGATTTAGAAGTGAACGATTTCCTCTCAAGGTTTCAATACCTCAGGTGGCGTGTTTAATGCCATCTGTCACAGGTGGGATGAAGTCAGTGGAAGATCAGTGTGATGTTACTGGGAGGGATGAAGTCAATGTAAAATTAGTGGTGTTACTGGGAAGGATGAAGTCAGATTAGAGGTGTTACTTAGGGATGATAACATGAATGTAAGATTAGTGTGGTGTTACTGCAAGGATGAAGTCAGTGTAAGATTAGTGGTATTACCGGGAGTATTACCAAATATTCTACACTCCTAATTTAATATCAACTGGATGGAAATTACATAAAAAAATGTAATCAGATGGATCATATTTTAAATGTAATCTTCCGATACAAAATGATTTCCTTCATGTTTACGTTCTAGCAAAATGAATATTTTAAAGCTCAGAATATATTTTGACTCAGAAATGAATGCTGAAGTATTGTGGTGCATTAATGCTGAGAGATTTTTATGATGCGGACGACAAAACAGATCTCATCAGACCTGAAGTTTAGACTCTTGCGTTGTGATGGTGCTGTGGTGACGGTGTTGTGATGGTGTTGTGGTGACGGTGTTGGGGTGGTGGTGCTGTGGTGACGGTGTTGTGATGTGCTGTGGTTGACGGTGTTGTGATGGGTGCTGTGGTGACGGTGTTGTGATGGTGCTGTGGTGACGGTGTTGTGATGGTGTTGTGGTGACGGTGTTGTGATGTGCTGTGGTGACGGTGTTGTGATGGTGCTGTGGTGACGGTGTTGTGATGGTGCTGTGGTGACGGTGTTGTGATGGTGTTGTGGTGACGTGTTGTGATGGTGTTGTGTGTGACGGTGTTGTGATGGTGCTGTGGTGACGGTGTTGTGATGGTGCTGTGGGTGGTGTTGTGATGGTGTTGTGGTGACGGTGTTGTGATGGTGCTGTGGTGACGGTGTTGTTGATGGTGCTTTGTGGTGGGCGGTGTTGTGATGGTGCTGTGGTGACGGTGTTGTGATGGTGTTGTGGTGACGGTGTTGTGATGGTGAGGTGGTGATGGTGTTGTGGTGACGGTGTTGTGATGGTGCTGTGGGACGGTGTTGTGATGGTGCTGTGGTGACGGTGTTGTGATGGTGCTGTGGTGACGGTGTTGTGATGGTGTTGTGGTGACGGTGTTGTAGAGTGACGGTGTTGTGATGGTGATGCTGTGGTGACGGTGTTGTGATGGGGTGCTGTGGTGACGGTGTTGTGATGATGGTGCTGTGGTGGACGGTGTTGTGATGGTGTTGTGGTGACGGTGTTGTGATGGTGAGGTGGTGACGGTGTTGCTAGAGGACGGTGTTGTGATGGTGATGCTGTGGTGACGGTGTTGTGATGGTGGTGCTGTGGTGACGGTGTTGTGATGGTGTGCTGTGGTAACGGTGTTGTGATGGTGTTGTGGTGACGGTGTTGTGATGTGGTGCTGTGGTGACGGTGTTGCTAGAGTGACGGTGTTGTGATGGTGATGCTGTTGGTGACGGTATTGTGATGGGGTTGCTGTGGAGACGGTGTTGTGATGGTGTTGCTGTGGTGACGGTGTTGTGGTGATGGTGTTGCTGTGGGTGACGGTTGTTGTGGTGATGGTGTTGCTGTGGTGACGGTGTTGTGGTGATGGTGTTGCTGTGGTGACGGTGTGTGTGATGGTGTTGCTGTGGTGACGGTGTTGTGATGGTGCTGTGGTGACGGTGTTGCTGTGGTGACGGTGTTGTGTGACGGTGATGCTGTGTGACCGGTGTTTGCTGTGTGTGACGGTGTTGTGATGGTGGTGCTGTGGTGCGTAGGTGACGGTATTATGTTGGTGGGTGCTGTGGTGACGGGTATTATGTTGGTGGTGCTGTGGTGGACGTGTTATGCTGTTGTAATGGTGGTGCTGTGGTGACGTGCTGTTATGGTGCGTGGTGAAGGTGGTGTTATGATGATGCTGTCGTTGGTGTTATGACAGTGGTGCTTGGTGACGGTGCTGTGGTGATGGTGTTGTGACGGTGGTGCTGTGGTGATGGTGTTTTAACTGTGTTGTGACGGAGTTGTGAAGGTGTTGTGGTGACGGGATGTGATGACTGTTTTGATGTCGTGACTGGTACTGTGCTGTGATGACAGTGTTGTGATGGTGTTGTGGTGACGATGTTGCGATAGTGTTGTAGTGACAATGTTGTAGTGATGTTATAGTGAGTGTTTTAGTGAGTGTTATAGTGAGTGTTGCAGTGAGTGTTGTAGTGACAGCGTTGTAGTGACAGCGCTGTAGTGACAGTGTTGTGATGGTGTTGTGGTGACGATGTTGCGATAGTGTTGTAGTGACAATGTTGTAGTGATGTTATAGTGAGTGTTTTGTGAGTGTTATAAGTGAGTGTTGCAGTGAGTGTTGTAGTGACAGCGTTGTAGTGACAGCGCTGTAGTGACAGTGTTGTAGTGACAGCATTGTAGTGACAGTGTTGTAGTGACAGCGTTGTAGTGACAGCGTTGTAGTGACAGCGTTGTAGTGACAGCGTTGTAGTGACAGCGTTGTAGTGACAGCATTGTAGTGACAGTGTTGTAGTGACAGCATTGTAGTTTACAGCGTTGTAGTGACAGCGTTTTTTAGTGACAGCGTTGTGTGACAGCGCTGTAGTGCAGCGTTGTAGTGCAGCGCTTTGTAGTGACAGCGCTGTAGTGGGCAGTGCGTAAATGCAGTTTTGTAGTGACAGTGTTGTAGTGATAGTTTTGTAGTGAAGCTTGTGTGACAGCTTTTTGTAGTACCTTTTGTGACGGTTGTAGTGCCGCGTGTGTGACAGCGCTTAGTGACAGCGCTGTGGACGCCTGTAGTGACAGTGTTGTGTGACAGTGTTGTGTGAAGCGTTGTAGTGACAGTGTTGTAGTGACAGTTTTGAGTGAAGCGTTTAGTGACAGCTTTGTAGTGACAGCGTGTGTGACAGCGCTGTAGGGGAAACCTGAAGTGACAACGTGAAGTGACAGCTTGTAGTGACAGTGTTGTGTGACATGTTGTAGTGACAGCTTTGTAGTGACGCGCGTGTGAAAAAGCTGAAGTGACAGCGTTGTATGACGTTTTGTGTGGCGTTGTAGTGACAGTGTTGTAGTGAGTGTTGTGTGACGGTGTTGTGCTGACGGGTTGTTGTGTTGACGGTGTTGTGCTGACGGTGTTGTTGTGTTGCGGTTTTGTTGTGTGACGGTTTTGTTGTGTTGACGGTGTTGTTGTGTTGAGGTGTTTTGGTGCGGTTTTGTTGTTTTGACGGTGTTGTTGTGTTGACGGTGTTGTTGTGTTGAGGGTGCTGTTGTGTTGCGGTGTTTTTGTTTTGCGGTGTTGTGCTGACGGAGTTGTTGTGTTGACGGTGTTGTGCTGACGGTATTTGGTGCTGACGGTGTTGTTGCGTTGACGGTGTTGTTGTGCTGAGGTGTTTGTGACGGGTTGTTGTGTTGAGGGTTTGTTGTTTTGGTGTTGTTGTTTTGAGGGTGTTGTTGCTTTGACGGTGTTGTTGCTTTGACGGTGTTGTTGCGTTGACGGTTTTGTTGTGTTGACGGTTTTGTGCAAAAAGGTGTTGTTGTTTTTGACGGTTTTGTTGCGTTGAGGTGTTGGCTGAGGGTGTTGTGTGGGTTTTGTTGGGGTGACGGTGTTTTTGTTTTGGGAGGGGGTTTTTGTGTTGACGTTTTTGTTGTGCTGGGGTGTTGTTGTGTTGACGGTGTTGTGTTGACGGTTTTGTGTGACGGTGTTGTGCTGACGGTGTTGTGTTGACGGTGTTGTTGCGTTGATGGTGTTGTTGCGTTGACGGTGTTGTTGTGTTGACGGTGTTGTTGTGTTGACGGTTTTGTTGTGTTGACGGTGTTGTTGTGTTGACGGTGTTGTGCTGACGGTGTTGTGCTGCGGTTTTTGCTGTTTTGCGGTGTTGTTGTGTTGAGGGTGTTGTTGTGTTGACGGTGTTTTTTTGCTTTGAGGTTTTTGTTGTGTTGACGGTGTTTTTGTGTTGCGGTTTGTTGTGCTGCGGTGATGTGCTGACGGTGTTGTTGTTTTGACGGTGTTGTTGTTTTTGAGGGTGTTTGCTGACGGTGTTGTGCTGACGGGTTTGCTGACGGTTTGTTGTGTTGACGGGTTGTTGTGTTGCGGGTTGTGTGAGGGTTTGTTGCGTTGACGGTGTTGTTGTGTTGACGGTGTTGTTGTGTTGACGGTGTTGTTGCGTTGACGGTGTTGTTGCGTTGACGGTGTTGTTGTGTTGACGGTGTTGTTGTTTTGACGGTGTTTTTGTGTTGCGGTTTTGTTGTGTTGAGGGGTTTTTGTTGTGTTGACGGTGTTGTTGTGGGCGGTGTTGTTGTGTTGACGGTGTTGTTGTGTTGACGTTGTTGTTGTGCTGACGGTGTTGTTGTGTTGACGGTGTTGTGTTGACGGTGTTGTGCTGACGGTGTTGTGCTGACGGTGTTGTGTTGACGGTTTTGTTGCGTGAGGTTTTGTTGCGTTGACGGTTTTGTTGTGTTGACGGTGTTTTTGTGTTGAGGTGTTGTTGTTTTGACGGTTTTTTTGTGTTGACGGTGTTGTTGTGTTGACGGTGTTGTGCTGACGGTGTTGTGTGAGGTTGTTGCTGTGTTGCGGTGTTGTTGTGTTGAGGTGTTGTTGTGTTGAGGTTTTGTTGTTGCGTTGAGGGTTTTTTTGTTGTGTTGACGGTGTTTGTGTTGACGGTGTTGTGTGCGGTGTTTTGTGCTGCGGTTTTGTTGTGTTGAGGGTTTTGTTTTTGTGTTGACGGTGTTGTGTGCGGTGTTGTGTGCGGTGTTGTGTTTGACGGTGTTTTTGTTTTTGAGGTGTTGTGTGTTGGGTTTTTGTGTGAGGTTTTTGGGCGTTGAGGTGTTGTTTTTTGTTGATTTTTTTTTGTTGTTTTGAGGGGGTTGTTGCGTTGGGGTGTTGTTGCGTTGACGGTTTGTTGTTTTGACGGTGTTGCTGTTTTGACGGGTTGTTGTGTTGACGGTGTTGTTTTTTGGAGGGGTTTTTGTTGTGTTGCGGTGTTGTTGTGTTGACGGTGTTGTTGTGTTGACGGTGTTGTTGTGTTGCGTTGTTGTTGTGCTGACGGTGTTGTTGTGTTGGGGACGGTTTTGGGTTTTGAGGTGTTGTGCTGACGGTTTTTTGTGTGACGGTGTTGTGTTGGGGTGTTGTTGCGTGATGGTGTTGTTGGTTGACGGTGTTGTTGGTTGACGGTGTTGTTGTGTTGGGGTGTTGTTGTGTTGAGGGTTTTGTTGTTGTGTTGACGGTGTTGGTTGGGTGTTGTTGTGTTGACGGTGTTTTTGTGTTGAGGGTGTTGTTGTGTTGAGGGTGTTGTGTTGCGGTTTTTGTTGTGTTGACGGGTTGTTGTGTTGACGGTGTTTTTTGTTTTGACGGTGTTTTGTGTTGACGTTGTTGTTTTTGTGACGGTGTTGTTGTGTTGAGGTGTTGTTGTGTTGCGGTGTTGTGCTGACGGTGTTGTGCTGAGGGTTTTGTTGTGTTGAGGGTGTTTTGCGTTGATGGTTTTGTTGCGTTCGGGTTGTTGTGTTGACGGTGTTGTTGCTTTGACGGTTTTTGTTGTTTTGGGACGGTGTTGTTGTGTTGACGGTGTTGTGTGCGGTTTTGTGTGACGGTTTTGTTGGTTGACGGTGTTGTTGTGTTGACGGGGTTGTTGTGTTGCGGTGTTGTGTGAGGTTGTTTTTGTGTTGACGGTTTTGTGTGACGGTGTTGTTGTGTTGACGGTTTGTTGCTTTAGGTGTTGTTGGTTGACGGTTTTGTTGTGTTGACGGTGTTGTTTGGTTTTGACGGTTTTGTTTTTTTGCGGTTGTTGTTGCGTTGACGGTGTTGTTGCTTTGACGGTTTTTGTTGTGTTGACGGTGTTGTTGCGTTGACGGGGGGGTTGTTTGTTGACGGTTTTGTTGTGTTGCGGTGTTGTTGTGTTGACGGTGTTGTTGTTTTGGGACGGTGTTTTGTGTTGACGGTTTGTTGTGTTGCGGTTTGTTGTTTTGCGGTTTTGTTGTGTTGAGGGTGTTTTGTTTTGAGGGGTTTTGGGCTTTGGGACGGTTTTGTTGTGTTGACGGTTTGTTTGTTGACGGTGTTGTTGTGTTGCGGTTTGTTGTGTTGCGGTGTTTTTGTTGACGGTGTTGTTGTGTTGACGGTGTTGTTGTGTGCGGTGTTTTTGTGTTACGGTGTTGTTGTGTTGCGGTGTTGTTGTGTTGAGGGTTTGTTGTTTGTGAGGGTGTTGTTGTGTGACGGTGTTGTTTTTTTGGGACGGTGTTGTGCGACGGTGTTGTGCTGCGGTGTTGTTTGTTGACGGTGTTGTTGCTTTGTGGTATTTTTGCTTTGACGGTGTTGTTGTGTTGACGGTGTTTTTGCGTTGAGGTTTTGTTGTGTTGACGGTGTTTTTGTTTTGACGGTGTTGTGCTGAGGTGTTGTGTGACGGTTTTGTTTGTTGCGGTGTTGTTGTGTTGCGGGTTTGTGTTGACGGTGTTGTGCTGACGGTGTTGTGCTGACGGTGTTTTTGTGTTGACGGGTTTTGACGGTGTTGTGTTGACGGTGTTGTGCTGAGGGTGTTGTTGTGTTGGGTGTTGTTGTTTTGACGGTGTTGTTGCGTTGACGGGTTGTGTTGAGGTGTTGTGTGTTGACGGTGTTGTTTTGTTTTGACGGTGTTTTGTTGTTGACGGGTTGTTGCTTTTGAGGGGTGTTGTTGCGTTGGGGGGTTTGTTGCGTTGACGGTGTTGTTGCGTTGACGGTGTTGTTGTGTTGACGGTGTTGTTGTGTTGACGGTGTTGTTGTGTTGACGGTGTTGTTGTGTTGACGGTGTTGTTGTTTTGACGGGTTGTTGTTTTGCGGGTTGTTGTTTTTGCGGTGTTTTTGTGTTGACGGTGTTTTTTTGGTGTTGACGGTGTTGGCTGACGGGTTGTGTTGAGGTGTTGTTGTGTTGACGGTGTTGTTTTGGCGGTGTTGTTGTGTTGACGGTGTTGTTGTGTTGCGGTGTGTTGTTTTGCGGGTTGTTGTGTTGAGGGGTTTTTGTTGTGTTGACGGTGTTGTTGTGTTGCGGTTTTGTTGGTTGCGGTGTTGTTGTTTTGCGGTGTTGTGTGCCCGGGGGTTGTTGTGTTGACGGTGTTGTGCTGACGGGTTGTTGTGTTGGGGTGCGATGAAAATTTTTGTAAATGTTGTTTTTGCATTGTAAGTGTTGCAAATGTATAACCCCTCAACAGCCTTGAAACGCATGAAACAGCTCGTGTAGAAAAAAATAGGGGTAGCAGCAGATGCAAGGTGCGCAAAAAACCCCTGCAGCAATCCCTTAAATGCCTCTGAAACAATCCCAAAAAAAATTGGGAAATGCCTGCAGCAAAAGGACACAAACAACCGCTCCTTCAACAACCAGCCCCCCTTCGCAGTCATTTCCCTCAAGCGTCAGCTCCTAAACCCACCCCAATTCCCTAAGAAACCCAGCTCCCTCAAATTACCAGGTCCCCAAACAACCAGTCCCTTTAAAAAACCAGGCCCCCCAAACAAGCAGCTCCCTTAAAAAAACCAGGTCCCCAAACAAGCAGCCCCCCCAAAACCGCTCCCTTAAATAACCATTTCCCCCAAAACAACCATTTCCCCAAAAAACCAGTTCCCCAAACAACCCAGCTCCTTAAATAACCAGGTCCCAAAAAAACCGGGCCCCCCCAAAAAAACAGCCCCCTTTTTAAATAACCACTCCCCAAACCCACCCCCCCTTAAAAAACCCAGCTCCCCAAAAACCCAGCCCCCCTTAAATAACCGCTCCCGAAACAAAAAGCTCCCTTAAATAACGAGCTCCCTCAAAAAACCCTCCCTTAAATAACTAGCTCCCAAAAACAGCTCCCTAAAAAACAGCCCCCCGAAAAACAAGCCCCCTTAAATAACGAGCCCCCCAAACAACCAGTCCCTTAAATAACCAGCCCCCCCAAACAACCAGACCCCCAAACAACAGCTCCCCCAAAAAACCGCTACCTTAAAAAACCCGGGCCCCCCAAAAACCAGCATCTCCAAAAAACCCAGTTCCCTTAAAAAACAGGTCCCCAAAAACCAGTGCCTGCACCCTCACCTCGTTACATCTTCATCAAACTATTTTCTATCATTAGACTCATTAGATCTCTGTGGGGCGAAAATTTACCCAAAATAAAATTTATCTTATATCTTGTATTTTTAACCCAGAGGCGCCCCTTTGCTAAGCCTCTTAAAATGGTGAAAGGCATTACCCCTTTATAAGTGGGTAATATACTCTTAGATTTAAAAAAGAAAGGGGTTAGAGTTTTTACTAAAATTCGTTTATTTGCGTTAACTGTCAGGTTTTATCAGGAGGAAAAGCAGATAGAGGTAAAAGAAAAAAGGGGGAATTTTAGGGGTCTGGTGTGGTGTATGGTGTGGTTAAGGTTCTTGCTGGGGGTCATGGAGCTGGGTCAGGTGTGGTGTAAGTTTTGTTGGTTTTTATGGTGTGGTTTTTAAGGGTTTTTGTGGTGTCAGGTGTGGTGTTCGTTCTTGTTGGTGCCATGGTGCGGTGTCATGGTGCTGGTTAAGGTTCTTGCTGGGGTCTGGTGTGGTGTAAGGTTTTTTGTTGGTGCCCCGGGCTGGTGTCATGGTGTGGTGTTTAAGGGTTTTTGCTGGTGTATGGTGGGTGCAAGTTCTTGGGTGTCATGGTGTGGTGAAGATTTTTGTTGGTGTCATGGTGTGGTGTAAGTTTTGTTGGGTCATGGTGGGGTGGGTAAGTTCTTTTTGGTGTCATGGTGCTGGTGTAAGGTTTTGGGGTTCTGGGCGGTGAAGATTTTTGTGGTGACATGGTGCGGTGTAAGGTTCTTGTGGTGTCTGGGATGGTGTAAGGGTTTTTGCTGGGTCATGGTGATGGTGTAGGTTCTTGTTTGGGGTCATGGTGTGGGTTTTAAGATTCTTGTTTTGGGGTCAGGTGTTGGTTCTGGTGCTGGGTCATGGTGGTGGTGTAAGGTTCTTGTTTGGGGTCTGGGTTGGGTAAGGTTCTTGGGTGTCATGATGCTGGTGTCTGTGCTGTTTTCAGGTCCTGGGTAAGTTCTTGCTGGTGTCTGGTGCTGGTGTCATGGTGCTGTTGTCAGGTGTGGTGTAAAAAGGTTTTGGTGTTATGGGCTGGTGTAAGCTTTTTGTGGTGCATGGTGCTGGTTAAAATTCTTGTGGGGTCATGGTGCTGGTGTAAGGTTTTTGCGGGGGGTCATGGTGCTGGTGTAAGGTTCTGGTTTTATGGTGCTAGTGTAAAGGGTTTTTGTGGTGTCATGGTGTGGTGTAAGATTCTTCTGGGGTCTGGGCTGATGTAAGGTTTTGCTGGTGTCATGGTGTGGTGTAAGGTTCTGCTGGTGTCATGGTGTGGTTCATGGGCTGGTGTAAGGTTCTTGCTGGTGTCATGGTGTGGTGTCATGGTGCTGGCGTCATGGTGCTGGTGTTTAAAGTGTGGTGTAAGGTTTTGTTGGTGTCATGGTGCTGGTGTCATGGTATTGTTCATGGTGGGTGTAAGGTTCTTGCTGGTGTCATGGGGCTGGTGTAAGGTTCTTGCTGGGTCATGGTGCGGGTAAAGGGTTTTTTGGTGCATGGTGCTGGTGTTACTAAGGTTCTTGGGATCATGGTGGTGGTGAAGGTTTTTTGCTGGTGTCTGGTGTGGTGTCAATGTGCTTTTGTAAGGTTTTGTTTGGTGTCTGGTGCTGGGTTTGGGGCTGGTGTCATGGTGTGGTGTCTTTGGGGGCTGGTGTATGGTGCTGGGGTAAGGTTCTTTCTGGTGTCTGGTGTGGGGTCATGGTGCTGGTGAAAAGGGTTTTGTTAGTTCTGGTGCTGGTGTCATGGGCTGGTGTAAAGGTTTTTTGTTGGTGTATGGTGCTGGTGTCATGGTGGTGTCTGGTGCTGATGTAAATTTTTTGCTGGGGTCATTTGGTGCTGGTGTCATGGTGTGGGGTCTGGTGCTGGTGTCATGGTGCTGGTGTCATGGTGTGGTGTATGGGGCTGGTTTTCATGGTGCTGGTGAAAGGTTTTTGCTGGTGTCATGTTGCGGTGTCATGGTGTGGTGAAAAGGTTTTTGGGTCGTGGTGCTGGTGGTAAGGTTCTTGGTGTGTGGTGCGGTGTAAGGTTCTTGGTGTCGGTGCTGGTGTCATGGTGCTGGGGTAAAGGGCGCTTGTG
Source organism: Cherax quadricarinatus (assembly GCF_026875155.1). Taxonomy (NCBI): domain Eukaryota; kingdom Metazoa; phylum Arthropoda; class Malacostraca; order Decapoda; family Parastacidae; genus Cherax; species Cherax quadricarinatus. The sequence continues at coordinate 27,713,163 of NC_069463.1, forward strand.
TCATGGTGCTGGTGTGAGGTTTTTTTGGTGGCTGGTGCGGTGTATGGTGTGGTGTAAGGGTTCTTGTTTTTGTCATGGTGTTTGGGGTCATGGTGCTGGGGGTAAGGGTTTTTGCTGGTGTCATGGTGCTGGTGTCATGGTGTGGGGTAAGGTTTTTTGTTGGTGTCATGGTTTTGGGGTAAGGTTCTTGCTGGTGCATGGTGCTGGTGTCATGGCGCTGGTGTAAGGTTCTTGCTGGTGTCTGGTATGGGTCTGATGTGGTGTAAGGTTATTTCTTGGTGTCTGGGGCGGTGTCATGGTGTGGTGTAAGGTTCTTGTTAGTGTCATGGGGGTTGGTGTCATGGTGCTGGTGTAAGGTTCTTGGGGGTTTTCATGGTGCGGTGTAAGGTTTTTGCGGTGTCATGGTGTGGTGCATGGGCTTTTTCATGGCCCGGGGTAAGGTTCTTGTTTGGGGTCATGGTGCTGGTGTCTGGGCTGGTGTTAGGTTCTTGTGGTGTCTGGTGGTGGTATCGTTTAAAAGGGTTCTTTAATGGAGATTTGTGGTGAAGGTAGGCACACTTGTAGGGTGGTAACTTATTGTCAGTGAGAGAAGGATGGAAAGCCCGCTGCCCGCCTGCCGCTGAAGGTCTGCCGCCGAGTGGGCCGGGGCAGAGGATGAGCCTACCTTTTGTATCCCGTGGACGTCACACAAAGCCACAGGGGTACAAAGGGGTCTCGTATCTAAAGCCCGGAGATACTAATATGCTATGCTATATAATACTGGGTACAGGGATCAGCAAAATATGGACAGTGGTGTAAGGTTCTTGTGGTGTATGGTGCTGGTGTAAGGTTTTGCTGGTGTAATGGTGTTTGGGGTAAGGTTTTTGTTGGGTCTGGTGCGGTGTCTGGTGCTGGTGTAAGGGTTTTTTTTGGTGCATGGTGTGGTGTAAGGTTCTTGTTGGTGTCATGGTGCTGGGGTAAGGCTCTTGGGTGTCTGGGTGCTTTTGTAGGCTTTGCTGTTGTATGGTTGGTGTCATGGGGCGGGGGCATGGTGCTGGTGTCATAGTGTGGGGTAAGGTTTTTGTTTGGGGCCATGGGGCTGGGGTAAGGTTCTTGCCGTGTCATGGTGCTGGTGTAAGGTTCTTGCTGTTGTCATGGTGTGGTGTCATGGTGCTGGGGTCTGGTGCTGGGTAAGGTTTTGTTGGTTGCTGGGCTGGGGGTAAGGTTCTTGTCGTGTCATGGGGGTGGTTTTAAGGGTTTTTTGGGGTCAGGGCTGGTTTTTAAGGTTCTTGCTGGTGTCATGGTGCTGGTTGGACGGTGTGGGGTAAAAGGGTTTTGTGGTGATGGTGCTGGTTGTAAAGTTTTTGTTGGTGTCATGGTGCTGGTGTAAGGTTCTTTTGGGATCATGGTGTGGGTAAAGGGTTTTTGCTGGTGTCATGGTGCTGGTGTCATGGTGCTGGTGTAAGGTTTTTGCTGGTGTCTGGTGTTGGGGGTAAATTTTGTGGTGTTATAGGGCTGGTGTCTTGTGCTGGGTAAGGTTCTTGTTGGTGTAATGGGCTGGTGATGGTGCTGGTGTAAGGTTTTGTGGTGTCATGGTGCTGGTGTAAAGGGTTTTGCGCTGTCATGGTGTTGGTGTAAAGGTTCTTGCTGTTGTCATGGTGTGGTGTAAAGGGTTTTTGCTGTTGTCATGGGGCTGGTTAAGGTTCTGCTGTTGTCATGGTGTGGTGTAAGGTTCTTGTTGGTGTATGGGGTGGTGTAAGTTTTGCTGGTGTATGGCGGTGGGTAAGGTTCTTGGTTGATGGTGTGGTGTCATGGTGCTGGTGAAAGGGTTTTGTTGGGGTCATGGTGCTGGTTAAGGTTTTGGTTCATGGTGCTGGTGTAAGGTTCTTGTGGTGTGTGGTGTGGTGGGAAAAGGTTCTTTTTGGTGTCTGGGGGTGGGGGAAGGTTCTTGTGGTGTTATGGTGTGGTGTAAGGGTTTTTGCTGTTGTCATGGGGCTGGTGTAGGGTTTTTGCGTTGTCAGGTGTTGGGTAAGGTTCTTGCTGTTGTCATGGTGCTGGTTAAGGTTCTTGCTGTTGTATATGTGGTGTAAGGTTTTCGTGTTGTATGGTGTGGTGTGATGGTCTGGGTGTAAGGTTCTTGTTGGTGTCATGGTGCGGGGGTTTTAAGGTTCTTGTTGGTGTCATGGGGCTGGTGTCATGGTGCTGGTTTAAGGTTTTTGTTGGGGGTCTGGGTGGTGGGAAGGTTCTTGGTGTCATGGTGTGGTGTAAGGGTTTTTGCTGGGTCGGGTGTGGGGTAAGGTTTTTTGTTGGGGTCAAGGGGTGGTGTAATTTTCTTTGGTGTTATGGTGCTGGTGTAAGGGTTTTTGCTGTTGTATGGTGCTGGGGTAAGGGGTTTTGCTGTTTTCATGGTGCTGGTGTAAAGGGTTTTTGCTGTTGTCATGGTGTGGTGTAAAGGGTTTTGTGTTGTTTATAGTGCTGGTGTAAGGGTTTTTGCTGTTGTCATGGTGCCGGTGTAGGTTCTTGTTGGTGTCTGGGGCTGGTGTAAGGTTCTTTCTGGTGTCATGGTGCTGGTTTAAGGTTCTTGTTGGGTCATGTAGCTGGTGTAAGGTTTTTGTTGGGGTCATGGGCTGGTGTAGGTTCTTGTTTGGGGTTTGGGGGTGGTGTAAGGTTCTTGCTGGGTCATGGGGGGGGGTGTAAATTCTTTTTGGTGTCTTTTGGGGTGGTGTAAGTTTCTTGTGTTTCAGGTGCTGGTGTTAAGGTTCTTGCTGTTGTCTGGTGTGGTGTAAAGGGTTTTTGCTGTTGCAGGTGCTGGTGTAAGGTTCTTGCTGTTGTCTGGTGCTGGTGTTTTGATTTTTTTTATTTTTTTAATTTTTTTTTGGGGTTTTAAAGGGTTTTTTTTATTTTTTTATTTTTTTATTTTTAATTTTTTTTATTGTTTTTTTTATTATTAAAAACTTTCAGGTCTTTTAAATTTTTAATTTTTAAAAATTTTTTTATTTTAAGAATATTTTTTAATTTTTTTTAAATTAAAAAAAAATATTTTTTAAAAAATTTTGAAAATTTTTCCTTTTTTTCAAGAAAATTTTAAAAAAGTTTTTTTAAAAATTCCTGAAATTTTTTGTTTTGTTGGTTGAAGTTTTTGTTATTGCTTTTAAAATTTTGTTTGGTTTTTTCGGTGAAGGCTGCTTTTTAAGCCTGGCTGTTTTATTAACGGCAAAAGAAAACCAATTAATTTATTTAAAATTTTTATAATTAAAATTTTTTATAATAATATATGGGAAAGGACCCTGAAACTTCTGGGGCCCCCTTTCAAGAAAAAAATAAATTTGCTTCTGGGAAAACTTAAGGTTCTCCCTGAAGCTGTTTGAGAATTTTCTCCTACCACCCTCTATATTTCAAGTATGTTTTATTTAAAGACAAAATACATTGGCCAAACATTCACAAAAATACAACAGAAAGTAAAACAACATAGGTAACTCAGAGCTACATCTCGAATACTTCGTCCACTCCCCTGCGGTGGGCCGCGTGCCCAGAATGCTGCAGGCATTTCCTCTCTGGATCGCAACACTGAGTCTCTGAAAGAGGAAGCTGGTCGTCCTGTGGTCCTTGGTTTCTATGATGAGCTTTTCACCTATATATATATATATATATATATATATATATATATATATATATATATATATATATATATATATATATATATTATTACATAATACGGTACAAAAGATTTAAGAGATACATTGTTGATATGAAGATGGCATATATAGTACATATTGTTAGGTGTTTGTCACTGGTTATAATGCGAAAATCTCATCCAGCTCCTCAGAACTGGGGCGGGTGCCCAAAATACAGCAGGCATTACCCCTCTGAACAGCAGCGCTGAGTCGCTGGAACAGCGACTCGTCTTCTTAAAACTTCTTCAAAGTATGGTAGAGAGTTAAGGGAGTTTATTCTCGTTTAACAGACGGACTGTTTACGGTTTCAAAATAAGAAATTATAATAATTCGGGATTGCAAAAACAAATAACTCTAAGAATCTTTTCTGATAAAGTTTAACCGAATATATACTTATATAATGTTAGGACATTGGACATAAAATGAGGAGTCTAACTCATAGACTTATCTTGGTAGGATCGACACCATGCCCAGCCCTTCTAGGGCAGGGTAGGTGCCTGAGCCCGAGCTTACAGCTCACAAGACTGACATTCCCATTAGTCCCTTTGGGGCGGGGATGGCAGACCAGAGAGGCCTAGCTTGTGGCTAGGCCTGGGGACAGTTGATCCCAAAGATGAGGGGATACTTGTGCCTCCTCCCATGGGAGACTTAGGACTCAGACACTCCCAAGATAGGGAGCCAAGGCCGGGCCACCGCTTGGAAAAGGCCCGGGCCGGGAGAATACCGGGGAATCTTTAATAATAATAATAATAATAATAATTATATATATAACTTCAATAACTATAAAGATCCAGTTCAACCAGCATATTAATATGGATAAATCAACCTTATAAGTTCGGACTTTGTACTATCTTCACCAGTTATATCAACCACAAGGTAAACTACATTGTTACTAAGTCTTATTCAGTTAGCTGAACCACTAATTCACCAGAGTATGGAGCACTCGAAAGTGGCAGACTTAAGAAAGGAAGTCAACTAAGAAAGGTAATCGTCCACCGGAGAGAGAACTCGAAGTGTTTCCTGTGAGAAGTCAGTGGGTAACTGAGGTATTTTCCCTTGACTAACTTGAGGCAACTGCCGCCAGATACTAACAACCTAACGACAGTTAGACAAGTTGTTACAGTGAAGCGCCTGTCACTTAGAATAAACATCCTACCTATCCACATAGCTAACAATATAAGGATAGATAATACTATAAAACACAATAACATTATTTTAGCTATATAGTATTAAGTGAATAGGAAAATATAATGCAGAGGATGCAACACTCTGGGATCCCTAGCTACCCTGACGAGTCTTTTGCCTAGCTTCTTAAGGAACTTAGATGCACTCTTTCGCCATGAGCGTCCCTATCCACTGACGCCTATAATACCGCCAGTCTTCTTGCCTTTGCTCCAGATTCTCCTCCACCACGATGCTGTGAACACTAACTCCAAGGCCGAGGGACTGATTACCTCATCTTTTGTAAATAGTTCTACTGTCTTCCTATTATGTCCAAGAATCTGTATTGATAAAGCCACTGGATGGCGAAACGTCTACAATAAAGATATCCAGATGTTGCACATGTGTCTTAACTTTCATATTGTCGGTATTTTATACCTTTCTTGTACAACTTGTCAGACACTGCAACATCATGGAATCTTGGTTCAGAGGACATCTACAAGACCTTCTTCACGGCTGCTGCAAATAACCCATCTCTTTGGGAAGGACCTACTTCCTCTGGGGAATCCCGCCTACCAGTGACTATGCCCTCGTCTGCTGCCCGTCCCTATCCACTGACGCCTATATAACCGCCAGTCTTCTTGCCTTTGCTCCAGATTCTCCTCCACCACGATGCTGTGAACACTAACTCCAAGGCCGAGTGACTGATTACCTCATCTTTTGTAAATAGTTCTACTGTCTTCCTATTATGTCCAAGAATCTGTATTGATAAAGCCACTGGATGGCGAAACGTCTACAATAAAGATATCCAGATGTTGCACATGTGTCTTAACTTGGATGAATTTAATTGTAGCCAGCTGGCCCAGTGGATAACGCGTCGGTCTGGAGCTTTACGACTCTCTGATTGCGGGTTCAAGCCCTACCAGTGGTATGGCTTGTTTGCAATCATGTCACTACGATTTCATGAGTAATGAAGATTGTGTTTGGTTAGTTGTATAATACTTGAAGTCTTGCCTTGCTGTAAACTAGATATTGTGAAGGTTTGAGAGGAAGTTAAGTCCAGGATCCATATTAACATTTACGAGTATTACTTAAAAAAATGGCAGAAGGTTTGATAAAATCTAAAAAAAAAAAAAAAAGATACATGGTGAAGTAAAATATAAATGATAATTAAAAAAGTAATAGAAAATGAGTAGCAAAAAATATATACTAAAAATATAATAAAATTATAACCAAAAATAAGCAAACTTGAAAGAATATTAGAATAATGAAATGTAAATATTTGAATTAAAAAAGTGCAAGGAACAATAAATAAAGTAGGAAGACAAGCAAAGGATATGAATAACTGGGTAAAATGTGAAGAAACAATACTTGAAGTAGTAACAGGAAAGTAGAGTTAGGTAAAGAAGTTATCTGAACGGCTACACAAAATATGCAAGACACGGTATATAAACAATATATAAAACTGTCCTATTGTAAGCTCCGTGGCTGGGGAAGACAACAGGTGGTTTTGTGCCGTATATAAAACCACAGAACTACGTCTCAGTCGCTGCCTCAGTGTCCTATCTGTCTCAAGGTCAACCACATTACTCGCATATCTACTCGAGCTGAACACAAACATGAGGAGCCAGTCTATCAGCATCCTGTCTGCCACCATTAGGGGCTTCATTACTAATGTCGGTGAGCTCACGCACAGTTTCGTGAACACGACAACCCCAAAGCAACTGACCAATCTAAACCAAAACCCACACACTGTTCCCGCTGCCCCCACTCCCCCACATCACAGACCCCCACTCCCCCACATCACAGACCCCCACTCCCCCACATCACAGACCCCCACCCCCCACATCACAGACCCCCACCCCCCACATCACAGACCCCCACTCCCCCACATCACAGACCCCCACCCCCCCACATCACAGACCCCCACCCCCCACATCACAGACCCCCACTCCCCCACATCACAGACCCCCACCCCTACAGCAGGCCCCTATGGGCACTCTGCCCCACCCCCCACATAACAAACCCCACCCCTACAGCAGCTCACTACGGACACTCTGCCCTCGCCCCCCCATCACAAACCCCACCCACACTGCGTACCTCCATAGGCCCCTTCCAGGGCTCCCACTCCCCCAACCCCAATATTTTCCCAGGACCACGGTGATAGATAAGAAATTGAAGGTGTGGTACACGAACGCAGATGGATTATCAAACAAATACGAGGAGTGGCATGAAAGAATCAATGAGAAATCCCGAGACATCATAGCAGTCACAGAAACGAAACTCACTGAGACAATAACAGATGCAGTCTTCCCACCGGGATATCAGATCCTGAGGAAAGACACAAGGAGCAGAGGGGGAGGATGGGTTGCACTACTCATAAAAACCGATGGGGTTTTGAGGAAATGGAAGGCGTGAGCGAGATAAGAACATAAGAACATAAGAATGGAGGAACACTGCAGAAGGCCTACTGGCCCATGCGAGGCAGGTCCTTATCAAAACGACTACTACCTAAAGCTTCCCAAGAAATAACTCCCGTACCCAATGACACCAATCAAACCCAGCCCCTCCCACTCATATATTTGTCCAGTCTCTTCTTAAAGCTACCCAAGGTCCTAGCCTCTATCACCCCACTGGGAAGACTGTTCCACGCATCTACAACTCTGTTAGAAAACCAGTTCTTACCTATGTCCTTTCTAAATCTAAATTTATCCAACTTAAATCCATTATTCCTGGTTCTTATCTGGTTCGACACCCGTCATCCACTTATACACTTCAATGATATCTCCCCTCATTCTACGCCTCTCCAGAGAGTGGAGATTTAAGGCTTTGAGTCTATCTTCATACGGGAGGTTCCTTACACAGTAAATCATTTTAGTCATTCTTCTCTGTGCAGCATAATCTAAATGAGGCCTCACTAGTGATGTATAGAGCTGTAAAATAACTTTTGGACTTCTGTTACTTATACTTCTTGAGATAAATCCAAGTAATCTGTTGGCCTTGTTGCGCACACTAAGGCACTGCTGTCTTGGCTTTAGATTTCTGCTTACCATGACTCCCAAGTCTTTTTCACATTCTGTATGACCAAGCTCTACTTCACCTAGATTATAGCTTCAAGGGTTATTTTCATTACCAAGGGCAAGTACCTTACACTTATCCACATTGAACTTCATCTGCCATTTTTCAGACCAGGACATTAATTTGTCCAAATCGTCCTGGAGTTCATTGATATCCTCCTCAGAGTGAATTATACGGCCTATCTTTGTATCAGCAAATTTACTCATGTCACTCGTAATCCCTTCATCAAGGTCATTAATGTAAATTATGAACAAGAGAGGGCCTAAAACTGATCCTTGTGGAACGCCACTAGTGACTAATCCCCATTCAGATTTCACTCCATTAATGGTAACTCTCTGCTTTCTATTTGTAAGCCATGCCTCAATCCATGCTAGAACTTTACCTCCTATACCATGAGCTGCCACTTTTCTTAACAGTCTCTTGTGAGGTACTCTATCGAAGGCTTTACTAAAATCCAAATAAACAATATCATATTCCTTATCACTGTCAACTGAATCAAATGTTTTATTGAAGAACGTCAGTAAGTTTGTCAGGCAGGAACGACCTCTCGTGAATCCATGCTGAGATTCATTTATCAAGTTATGCTCTTCAAGGTGACTTCTGATAATGTCAGCTGTAATTGATTCTAATAACTTGCCCACTATAGATGTCAGGCTTATTGGACGGTAATTTGAAGAAGTGGACTTATCCCCTGATTTGAATATAGGAACTACATTAGCAATCTTCCACAACTCTGGCACAACACCGGTAAGAATGGACGCATTGAATACACTCGTTAATGGCTGACTAAGCTCCATCTTGCATTCCTAAAGTACCCTGGAAAACTCATCGGGTCCCGGGGACTTATTTTGCTTCAGTTTGTCTATCTGTTTAATAACCATGTCCCTCGTAACAGTAATATTAGTTAACTTAAATTCATCAGGAACTAAATAATTGTTAATTACTGGAATCTCATTTACATCTTCCTGTGTAAAAACTGACAAAAAATAGGAACACATTTCCAGTTCATTATCCGTCAGCTGTCCATTCCCAGTTTTCAGAGGTCCTACTTTTTCCTTCACCTTCGTCCTATACACTTGAAAGAACCCCTTTGGATTAGTCTTTGATTCATTAGCAACTCTAATTTCATAGTCACGTTTAGCCTTTCTTATCGCCTTTTTTACTTCTCTTTTAAGCTGAACATATTGGTCAGTAAGGTTAACCTCTCCTCTTCTGATGCGCCTATAATTTCCCCTTTTCTCCCCTAATAGATGCTTTAGCCTCCTGTTAACCCATTTGGGATCGTTATTATTAGACCTAATTTCTCTCTGGGGAATGTACATACTCTGGGCACTGTGTACATTATTAAGAAAACAATCATAAAAGCAGATCCCTTCATATTCATAAGTATGATTATCATCAATAAAATCATTAGATAGATAACCCCAATCAAGATTAGACAGATGGTCCCTAAGTCCATTATAATCGGCAGAACGAAAATCAGGGATTTTTTACTGTATTATCATTATTCTTGCATTCCCAATTAATGCTAAAAGTGTTGTTAGGTAAGACACATATGCAAGTTAGGTATCTTTATTTCGAAACGTTTCGCCTACACAGTAGGCTTCTTCAGTCGAGTACAGAAAAGTTGATAGAAGCAGAAGATACTTGATACAATGCTCTTCTCCAGACTGAGGGACTGACCACCTCAAAACTTTAAGGGTGATGGACTGATTACATCGCCTTCAAGTATCTTCTGCTTCTATCAACTTTTCTGTACTCGACTGAACAAGCCTACTGTGTAGGCGAAACGTTTCGAAATAAAAATACCTAATTGTTGCATATGTGTCTTACCTAACAACACTTTTAGCATTAATTGGGAATGCAAGAATAATGATAATACAGTAAAAAATCCCTGATTTCGTTCTGTCGGTATTTTATACCATTTTAATGTTCAATGCTAAAAGTGATGGATTTGTGATCACTTGCGCCAAGCTCTTCAGTGATCTCCAGATTATTCACGAGTGTTTCCTTATTTGACAAGACTAGGTCTAGCAAATTATTACCCCTGGTAGGCTCAGTTACGCTCTGTTTCAGAAAACAGTCCTGAACTGTTTCCATAAAGTCACTGGACTCTAGATTACCTGTCAAAGAATTCCAGTCAACTTGACTAAAGTTAAAGTCCCCTACTATGACTATGTTACTGTGTCCAGAAGCCATAACAATTTCGTCCCAAAGAAGTCTCCCTCTATCGTGATCCAAGCCTGGAGGTCGGTATATTACACCTAGAATTAGTTTTTCTTGACCCTCCACGAACTCTACCCAAACAGACTCTGTTACTGATCCATCTATTTTTATACCTGTTTTTATGCAACAATTAATATTTTCTCGAACATACAGTGCAACTCTTCCCCCCTTCCCATTACATCTATCCACATTGAACAACTTAAATTCCTGAATATTACACTCAGCAGTCATATCCCGACTCTTTAAATCATACCACGTTTCAGTTAATGCAATGATATCAAAGTTCCCAGCACATGCTACCAAACGTAGTTCATTAATTTTATTTCTTGCACTTCGACTGTTAGCATAAAATGCCATCATATGTTTTTTCTTCTGCACATTTTTCCTATTCATCTTTGTTTTTACACAATTTCTGAAATTATCATTACCCAGAATTACTCCATGACAGTTACTATTAAGATTCTTAATATCAGAGCATAAGTCAATATATCCATACTCATTATTTATCATTTCTAAACCCATACCTCTAACTAATCCTAGTTTAAAGTCCTAACAACCCCCTCAACTGAGTTAGCAAGAAAACCCACACCTGCCCTGGATAAGTGAACCCCATCCCTGGCATACATGTCATTCCGGCCATAGAAGTTGTTCCAGTTGTCAATGAATGGTACTGCATTATCCTTACAGTGTTTATCCAGCCAACAATTAATACCAATTGCTCTGGACAACCATTCATTACCAACACCTCTTCTTGGCAAAATGCCACATATAACAGGGCGCCCCCCTTCTTCCTAATTATGTCTATAGCTGTCCTGAACTTTCTAACTAAATCCTCACTTCTATGCTTGCCTACATCATTGCCTCCAGCACTGAGGCAAATAACAGGATTGATCCCATTACCGTTCGTGATGTTGTCAAGCCGGCTAACAATGTCCTCCATCCCAGCCCCAGGAAAGCAAACCCTCTGTCTCCTACTCCTGTCCTTCAAGCAGAATGCCCTATCCATGTATCTAACCTGACTATCCCCAACAACAACAATATTCTTACCTTCCTTGTTGTCGTTCGTCGTGACGATCCCAGTAGTCGACTCACATTCGTCGGGTAGCACCGAGAATGCGTTGGAGGTTTCCACAGGAGTTTCCACAGCAGTCTCTTTCTTCTTCATCGTTTCTGGCTTTCCATTCGTCTTCTTGATCGTCAACTTCGTCGTCTCCTGCTGTCCAGCCACTGACCACGATCCCTTCTTGATCTGAGGACTCGAAACAGGACTACTACGAATCCTCTTGTTTTCCTCGGTCAATCGCCGTATCTCCATCTTCGCTACTCTCAATTCTTCCTTAAGTTGCTGGTAAAGTTGCTCGATGGAGGGCATCTTGGTTCAGTCCACGGGGAGCACACAAGACACTTCTTCACAGAGTTAAGTACAGGTCACCACTGAGTTAAGTACAGGTCACCACTGAGTTAAATACAGGTCACCATTCAGAAAGAAAGGGACTACACAGTAGCTACAATTCAGTCTGGGGAGCATAAAGTAGTCATTGCAGTGATGTATAACCCACCACAGAACTGCAGGAGGCCAAGAGAGGAATATGAAGAGAACAACAGAGCGATGGTAGACACACTGGCTGAGGTGGCACGAAGAGCTCAATCTTGCACAGCAAAGTTATGGGTGATTTCAGCCGTAGGGAGATGGACTGGGAAAACACACGGAGAGCATAGATGATGGATATGGTCCTGGAAAACCTCATGCATCAACACGTCAGAGACACTACCAGAGAGAGAGGGGAGGATGAACCAGCAGTGTCTGATATGTGGAGGTGCAGTGTCTGATATGTGGAGGTGCAGTGTCTGATATGTTTTAGGTGCAGTGTCTGATATAAGGTGCAGTGTCTGATATGTTTAGGTGCAGTGTCTGATATGTGGAAGATGGCTAATGTAATTCCTATTTTTAAAACAGGGGACAAGTCGTTACCGTCAAATTACCGCCCAATAAGCCTGACCTCAATTGTAGGCAAATTACTAGAGTCAATTATAGCTGAGATTATAAGAAGCCATCTCGATAAGCATAGCTTGATTAATGATACTCAGCATGGATTCACAAGAGGCCGGTCTTGTCTAACTAATTTATTAACTTTCTTCAGTAAAGCTTTTGAGGCTGTTGACCACGATAAAGAATTTGATATTATTTACTTAGATTTTAGTAAGGCATTTGATAGAGTTCCGCACCAAAGACTGTTGAAGAAAGTAGCAGCTCATGGCATTGGGGAAGGGTGCTCTCGTGGATCGAATCATGGCTCACAGACAGGAAGCAAAGAGTGTCCATAAATGGGGTTAAATCCGAGTGGGGATCAGTAACAAGTGGCGTTCCACAGGGATCAGTCTTGGGACCGTTGTTGTTTATAATATATATCAATGATCTTGATGAAGGAATTACTAATGATAAGAGCAAATTCGCCGATGACACGAAGATAGGTAGGATAATTGATTCAAACGTAGATGTTAGGGAACTTCAGGAGGATTTAGACAAACTCTACTCTTGGTCAGAAAAGTGGCAGATGCAGTTCAATGTAGATAAATGCAAGGTTCTGAAGCTCGGGAGTGTCCATAACCCTAGCACTTATAAGTTAAATAATGTAGAACTTAACCATACAGATTGCGAAAAGGACTTGGGGGTTATGGTAAGCAGCAACCTTAAACCAAGACAGCAGTGCCTAGGCGTACGTAATAAGGCAAATAGATTACTCGGATTTATATCAAGAAGTGTAAGCAACAGAAGTCCAGAGGTCATACTGCAGCTTTATACATCATTAGTAAAGCCTCACCTAGATTATGCAGCTCAATTCTGGTCTCCATATTACAGAATGGACATAAATTCGTTAGAAAACATTCAGCGTAGGATGACTAAATTAATACATAGCATTAGAAATCTTCCTTATGAAGAAAGATTGAAGACTCTTAAGTTACATTCACTTGTTAGACGAAGAATGAGGGGAGACCTGATCGAAGTGTATAAGTGGAAGATAGGTATTAATAAAGGGGATATTAACAAGGTCTTGAGGATATCTCTCCAAGAGAGAACCCGCAGTAATGGATTTAAATTAGATAAGTTTAGATTTAGAAAGGACATAGGAAAGTATTGGTTTGGAAATAGGGTAGTAGATGAGTGGAACAGTCTACCTAGTTGGGTTATTGAGGCTAGGGCTTTGGGTAGTTTCAAATTTAGGTTGGATAAATACATGAGTGGGAAGGGTTGGATTTGAGTGGGACTTGCACATCAGAGCTTATTTCTTGGGTAGCATTGAAAATTGGGTAGGTCAAATGTTTGTTAGTGGGATGAATTGTAAAGGACCTGCCTAGTATGGGCCAACAGGCCTGCTGCAGTGTTCCTCCTTTCTTATGTTCTTAAAACTGGACCTTGTGTTCACCCTGAGCAGTTCAGACATTGGGGACATCACATACGAGATGTCCCTTGGAGCTAGTGATCACGTGGTTCTGAGTTTTGATTACATAGCAGAGCTGCAAGTGGAGAGGGTAACAGGAGACGATTGGGAAAAGCCAAACTATAAAAGGGGGGACTACACAGGTATGAGGAACTTCCTGCGGGAGGTTCAGCGGGACAGAGAGCTGGTAGAAAAGTCAGTGAACGAAATGAAGGAATATGTAACAACAAAATGCAAGGAGGCAGAGGAAAGGTTTGTTCCCAAGGGCAACAGAATTAATGGGAAGACCAAAGTGAGTCCTTGGTTTACACGAAGGTGTAGGGAGGCGAAAACTAAGTGCATTGGAGAATGGAAGAGGTACAGAAGGCAAAGGACCCAGGAAAATAAGGAGATCAGTCGAAGAGCCAGAAACGAGTATGCACATATAAGGAGGGAGGCCCAGCGACAGTATGAAAACGACACAGCATCAAAAGTCAAGTCTGACCCGAAACTGCTGTACAGCCACATTAGGAGACAGACAACAAAGACCAGGTGATCAGGCTGAGGAAAAAAGGTGGGGAACTCACAAGAAACGATCAAGAAGTATGTGAGGAGCTCAACAAGAGATTTAAGGAAGTATTCACAGTGGAGACAGGCAGGACTCTGGGAAGACAGGACAGAGGGGAACACCAACAGGGAATACACCAACAAGTGCTGGATGACATACACACAACTGAGGGGGTGAAGAAGCTAAGTGACCTTGATACGTCAAAGGCAATGGGACCGGACATCTCCTCGTGGGTCCTTAGAGAGGGAGCAGAAATGCTGTGTGTCCCATTAACCACAATCTTCAACACATCTGTTGAAACTGGGCAACCTCCTGAGGTATGGAAGACGGCAAATGCAGTTCCCATTTTTAAAAAAGGAGACAGAAAAGAGGCGCTAAACTACAAAGTGTCACTGACGTGTATAGTATACGAAGTCATGGAGAAGATTATCAGGAGAGTGGTGGAGCACCTGGAACGGAACAAAAGTATAAATGACAACCAGCACGGTTTCATGGAAGGCAAATCCTGTGTCACAAACCTTTTGAAGCTTTATGATAAAGTAACAGAAGTAAGAGATGAGAGAGACAGGGGTGGGCTTATTGCATCTTCTTGGACTGCAAGAAGGCCTTCGACACAGTTCCTTACAAGAGATTAGTGCAGAAACTAGAGGATCAGGCATATATAATGGGAAGGGCACTTCAATAGATCAGAGAATACCTGACAGGGAGGCAACAACGAGTCATGGTATGTGATGAGGTATCACAGTGGGCACCTGTGACGAGCGGGGTCTCATAGGGGTCGGTCCTAGGATCAGTGCTATTTTTGGAATATGTGAATGACATGATGGAAGGGATAGACTCAGAAGTGTCCCTGTTCACAGATGATGTGAAGTTAATGAGAAGAATTAAATCAGTTGAGGATCAGGCAGGACTTCAAAGAGACCTGGACAGGCTGGACACGTGGTCCAGCAACTGGCTTCTCGAATTCAACCCTGCCAAATGCAAAGTCATGAAGATCGGGGAAGGGCAAGGAAGACCGCAGAGTAAGGCTAGGCGGCCAACGACTGCAAACCTCGCTCAAGGAGAAAGATCTTGGCATAAGCATAACACCGAACATGTCTCCGGAAGCACACATCAACCAGATAACTGCTGCAGCATATGGGCGCCTGGCAAACCTGAGATTAGCATTCCGATACCTAAGTCAGGAATCTTTCAAGACACTGTACACCGTGTACGTCAGGCCCATACTGGAGTATGCAGCACCAGTTTGGAACCCGCACCGGGTCATGCACGTTAAGAAATTAGAGAAATTGCAAAGGTTTGCAACAAGGTTGGTTCCGGAGGTAAGGGGAATGTCCTATGAAGAAAGGTTGAGGGAAATCGGCCTGACGACACTGAAGAACAGGAGGGTTAGGGGAGACATGATAACGACATGCAAAATACTGCGTGGAATAGACAAGGTGGACAGAGACAAGATGTTCCAGAGAGGGGACACGGAAACGAGGGGTCACTCTTGGAAGTTAAGACTCAGACGAGTCACAGGGATGTTAGGAAGCATTTCTTCAGTCATAGAGTGGTGAGGAAGTGGAACAGTCTGGCGAGTGATGTAGTGGAGGCATAGAGCAGGGAGAGAGAGGACCTAGTAGCGTTCATTGCAGAGGCGGGGCCAGGTGCTGAGTCTCGATCCCTGCAACTACAATTAGGTGAGAACTGGACTTTCGGCATGAACCCTGTTGAGGCATTTTTGAACGACAGGACTCCGGAAAAAAATATTAGAATTGTTGCTTACACCTCGTGGATGAGGAGAGAGAGAGGCAAGGTGAAAGAGGATGCGTTGCCATACACTTTTCTAAAATTGTACATGACCAGCTCATTGATGTTGCCATTCATAATCACCTTGAAATGATGTTCAAGCTATGCATAAACTCTAGTACCTCTGTACTAGAGTGTGTAATGTACACATCTCAATGGCAGCAGCAGACCCCATCAACTTCCTGATGAAAAATGTGGACCCCATTCTGCCTCAGCAAAAATGTCAACATATTATAATTGTTGGTGACCTTAACCAACATTTTATATAGAGATATTTTTTATGATTCCCCTTACAGAGTTTTACATGAAAAAAAATGATTGGTTTCTATACTCACATCTCCGGCTCCTCCTTTGATTTAGTAGTGAGTGATCTGTCTGAAGGCATAGCCACTTGCAAACCCCTTGGCTATGTAGGATCATCTGATCACAAAGCTGTCTTTACGACACCGAAGATACCAAGAGAATGAAGAATCATCACGCACAGCCTGGCTGTGGGAAAGAGGAAACTGGCCAGCCCTTTGCTTGGGACTTTCTGCCTCTGATTAGAGTGTTCTTCTTCAAGGTGGCGTTGATAACCAAGTAAATGCCTTCACTGAACATATCCTTAATATCAACCAAAAATACATCCCTCACTGGCAGTATGTGACGAAGCCTTCAGACCAACTTTGGTTTGGCTTTCGTTGTCGAAAAACCGCTACTGCTAAGTACAAACAAGGCATCCCACTATAACAGGAACCTGGATAGGCAAACCTGTTGGCAAATGGAGGAAGACCAAAACTGAAGCTACACGGCTGGGCCTGTTTCTACTAGCATTCTCAAAAAAAAAAAAAAAAAAAAAAAAAAAAAAAAAAAAAAAAAAAAAAAAAAAAAAAAAAAAAAAACTGAACTCTTTGCTGAAGACTTTGCTGCAAGATGCAAGTTCCTGATCCAGTAAGAAAACTTCCTTTGCTAGCCGCAAGAACTGTGTCATAATTGTCAAGTGTGACAATAAAGCAGGATGAAGTATATCTTCTGTGATCCAAAGTGAGCCAAAGATAGCTGGGTTGATCTGCAGACCAGCGAGCACCATCTCTAACTCGCATCTTTCAGCACTGCCTGGCAGTTGTAAATGGCCTTCCCTTTGGAAAGAGGCAAATGTAGTTAGTCCCTGTTCATACAAAGAAGAGCAGAGCTGAAATCAGCAACTACAGACCAATGCACAAACAGCCCACACATATAAGAGAGGCGCTTACGACGACGTTTCGGTAAGTCTTGGACCATTTACAAAGTCACACTAACAGAAAGGAGAGAAAGAGGCAGTATACATAGGCCAGCTGGCAGGGACGGGACAAGAGGGAAGAAGCAAAAGAAGAGAGCAGAAGAAGAAGCAGCAGAAGAAGAAGCAGCAGAAGAAGAAGCAGCAGAAGAAGAAGAAGAAGCAGAAGCAGCAGCAGCAGCAGCAGCAGCAGCAGCAGCAACAGCAGCAGCAGTCGCCGCCGCCGCCGCCGCCTCATGACTCTAGTCTCTTCCAACTATTTCTCGATCCCCTTAATAATCTTGCTCCTTCCATCAAGTTTAAAGCTGAGTGGATATCTAATTATTTCCTTCCTTTCCTTGATGTTCATGTCCATCTCTCGAATACAGGCTTTGCCTTTTCCATGTGCCGCAAGCTTATGCACAGTGGCACGTACATTCATAACTTTTCTTGTCATGCTTCCTCTGTCAAAAAAAAAAAAAAAAAAAAAAAAAAAAAAAAAAAAAAAAAAGTGTTCTTATTTCTTTCTTTCTCCGCATTTGTGATCCTCAGTTCCTTGAATCGTAAATTTCCACTCTTCATAATACATTATCTTGTCTTGGCTACCCTTCCTTTTCATGAACTCTGCCTTCTCACGTGCTAAACGGACTTTCTTCTGTCCCAAACTCTCTATTCCTTGGAAATCGCCTGTTCTCTGCCTTCCTTATATTTCCAGTCATTCTAATCTGAACAACTCTCTCTGTTCCTTAGACATCAGAACTCACTTTCGTCAGACTAACACCCTTCGCACTAATCTAGTTCGTACCTCTACTCCTGTTATGGATGCTCCTGGTGTCTACTCTATTTCATATTCCTCTTGTCCTCTTCAGTACTTTGGAGAAACTGACCGATCTCTTTCTGACAGACTCAGGAAGCACATAAGTAGTGTTAGGCTTGCCAACACCAACAACGCTCTTTTCGGTCATGTCAGAGATCACAGTCATCCTACTGACTGGTCTGCTAAAACTATAACCGAATTCTAGCTTTCACATTCGCCATCTGGTTGAATCCTCCCTTATACACAACTTTCCTTATATGAATCTTAGTCATGGCTTTGTCTCTGTAGACGTCTTCCTTTCCCATTACATTGTAAAATGCTCCAAACTTCAGAACACCAGTGACTTAACCTGATTCTTTCTTTCTCATTCTCTTTCTACCTCTTCCCCTTTCAGAAATTTTCCGTTTTCTTGTTTTGAGTTTTCTTTCTTCTGCCTTTGATGTGTGGTCCTTTACTTCCCCCTCCCCCGTGTTTTTTATTTTACCCATTGTAGGCTCTTAGCTCTCCTGCAGTGCTCCTCTTTCTTCGCCTTTGACTGACTCCACTACTACTACTACTTACTACCTTTGGCGCCTACCTTCACTTTTACCTCCTTTTTCTCTCCCCCTTTCTATTCTTGTCACACCAAACACTCTCCCTATTTTACACTACAACTACTACTTCACTACCTGCCTTACCTCTGCTACTACTCCTCCCACCTCTTTTGTCCCGTCCCTGCCAGCTGGTCTATATATATTGCCTCCTTCTCTCCTTTCTGTGTGTGACTTTGTAAATGGCCCAAGATGGACCGAAACGTCGTCGTAAGCTCCTTTCTCCTATGTATTGGTTATTTGTGTATTGTTCCAGTCACGGTATTGTGCATTTTTGTTCTTTACAAACCAGTGTTACTCCTGTCAATCAATGGCAAGATTCTTGAGACAATAATCTCAGGGCAAATGACTACCACTCACTTTTTTGAGACCGTCGATATGGCTTCAGAGAAGATCACTGTGCTACTGATCTGCTGTTAAAACCTCTCTACTTCGTGGCACCAGTAGCGATGACTCCAAGATTAGCTGTGTGGTAGCACTGAACATTGCTGGTGCTTTCGAACGGGTATGGCACCAGGGATTCTTGGCAAAACTGCACTAAGAGTCGCTTGCCCTGCCTTCAAGAGTAGTTCTCAACAGGACAGAGTCAACAAGACAATCGGTGCCAGTGTTCCGCAGTGCTTGGGTCATTGTTATGGAGTGTCTACTTCAATGACCTTCAACTCATCCTGGAATCCCATGCATATGCAGACGACTGTACTCTGACATTTACTTATCCAAGAGAGGAAATGCCAGCTACTCTGTTACATTAGTCACCAGCTGACAGCTATATCAGAATGGGGAAACACGATGGCAGGTTACATTTACTGATGGGTAGTTGATGAGTGGAACAGTCTTCCTAATAAGGTTATTGAAGCTAAAACCTTGGGTTGTTTCATATTTAGGTTGGATAAATACATGAGTGGGAGGGGTTGGATTTGAGTGGGACTTGCACATGAGTAAATAGATTTATCTGAGCTTATTGCTTGAGTGGCGTTGAAAATGGGTTGGGCAAGTGTTCTATTAGTGGGTTGGGCTTGTGAAGGATCTGCCCAGTATGGGCCAAGAGGATTGCTGCAGTTTTCCTCCTTTCTTATGTTCTTATGATAGTAATGCTGAAGCAGTGGTGAGAATGAATGGGAGTGTTAGTACCTGGGACGAAGTTGATATCCTTGGTGTGAAATTTGATTCAGAACTATGAAGAATCTTGGCAGCAGGTCAGCCAAGAAGTTAACAGCACTAAGACCTAACTTGCAAGACTATGAGACAAGTGTGCTCACACCTTGAGTATGCTCCACTTTCTTGGATTGCCTGTCCACCTATCTCACCTACGACATCTTAACAGAATAAAGAACAATTAAGACGACCCATGTCTCGTCTGGACCCGGCTTGGATAGATCTGTTATTTCAGAAGAGCCTTCAACACAGAAGGGTTGTGGGTGGCCTTACTGTCACTTCGCGAACAGCGAGAAGACTGCTTCTACACAACAAGACGGGCAGCAAGCAGCACCTACACTCTGGCTGTACACTTCTCAAGAATATCACTTCATCTGAGATCATTCATTCCTAAACCGTCCGTACAGCATAACGACACCGAAGAAATAAAGTCGGTAGGTAAGACACATAGGCAACATTTAGGCAACTTTATTCCGAAACTTTTCGCCTACACAGTAGGCTTCTTCAGTCGAATACAGAAAGTAGGCAGGAGCAGTAGAGATATGAATACGATGTTCACTCTGTCAGACACTGCAACACAATGGCTTCTTGGTACAGAAGAGAAAACACCTTGGACAACTTTTTCAAGAGAGAATTGTTTGATCTGAGAGGGACATGACACCCTCAGTAACTACATTCTCACTACTACTACTCTGCACCTCTCCTTCCGACAGTATTTAAGTCTCAACACTGTCGCTTGATCTTCAGTTAGTTCCAGACTTTGGAACAGAACTTCTCCAGGCTGAGGGACTGACAACCTCAAATCTACGACTTCAAGGGTGATGGATGATTACATCATCTTCACATCTCATTGCTCCTGCCTATTTTTCTCTACTCGACTGAAAGAAGCCTACTGTGTAGGCGAAACGTTTCGGAATAAAGTTGCCCAAATGTTGCCTATGTGTCTTACCTACCAACCTGTCGGTATTGTATTCCATTTTGAAATAAAGTCGGTTGACCAAATGAAATTGCTGACCCAACATGTTTCCCAAAACTTCATCTATACCCTATTTTTTATGTTTCATACAATAAAAAGGCTTTCAAATGAGCTGGGTTGGTAGCAGCCCTTTTCCTTGTAAATCAAAAAAGGAACACTTAACCTAATCCTGTTAAAACCCTTGTGTAGAGAGAGAGAGAGAGAGAGAGAGAGAGAGAGGAGAGGAGAGAGAGAGAGAGAGGAGAGAGGAGAGAGAGAGGAGGGAGGGAGGGAGGGAGAGAGGGGAGAGGGAGAGGGTGAGAGAGGAGAGAGAAGGGGGGAGAGAGAGAGGGAGGGGGAGAGAGTGAGAAGGGGAGAGAGAGAGAGAGGAGGGAGAGAGAGAGAGAATTCTTTGAGGATTCTGAAAGGGAAACTGGGAAAAGGAATGGAAAAAAAAATGGGAAGGTGTGTGAAAGAAAATTAAAGCATGAGTTAGGAGAGAACAAAGTGTGGGGCTACCAAAAAATTTAGGCAAATGAAGATTAATTATCAGACTGGAGGGAGTATAGAGGAAGTGAATACTTAAAAGATTGGAAGAGAAAAGGTCGACAGATGGGTCTAGGGAAAAGAGTGACCATAGAGTAAGTGAGAGGAAGGGAAAGGGAGGTGGTGTGTTGAGACATCTGGGGAAATAAATCTGATATCTGTGAAGGAATGAGAGGAAAATTTTAAAAAATAAACTGGTGACAAAACATAATGTGGGTGTGGGGGCTTGAGCTTAAACTATTTGTTTATTCATGCAGTCGTTTATCACAACTTATCTTGAGGGTGTGAGAGGAGATGCACGTGCAGTTTCGTTGCTGTGGGAAGAGACAGTAGGGTCACAGGCAAGTATAGAAGTATGTCTTTAAAGTCTTCTATCTTAAGTTGAGCTTGTGGTAGAGCGTTGGGCTCGCGTGCATACAGGACCTGGTTTCGAGTCCCGTCTAAGCCTCTGTTTACACGCATTTATATTCAAGGGGGGGAGCGCTAACCCGTAGGATTATACAGCGCCTGGGGGGGGGGGATGTGGAAAGCATTCCGGCTTAATTCGGGGAAACCGGACACGATCCAATTCCCTAAACAAAGCCCTCACCACATCAAGGAACCTTCCCCGAGGGGTGTTTCTGTGTTTACATGTAACCGAAAAAAAATGCATTAATAGTCTAACATTGCGAATAAAAATTAATTGTGTTAGTTTAGAAAACGTTTTTTAGGCACAATTCAACTTTAATATTTTAATTTTTAAATTAAAGCAACTGCATTTTTATTTAAATCCTAAGTATGGCCTTCATTACATAGATTTTTTTCAAATAGTGAGTCTGAGTGATCTGGAAAATGACTGATTATTACTTCATCAAGTTGAGGAGTCCAGCGCTTGTATTAATCCAACTAGATCAATAATGTTGTTGTCGGCTTGTTACCACAATGCAGTGTTTGAGAAGAGTACTTAAATGCTGAAAAAAACATAAAAAAGTACAATTCTAAAGTAGTTGGAATTCTTAATCACAGAGTTTAACAAATTATATTTTGTCTCCGTAGTTGCCAATTTATTATGCATCCATATCCATCCCGTGGATGTAATGGCTAGTTTTCTGTGTACCCCGTATCCATTTTGTGGATGGTAGCGCATCCACAAAAAAGGCTTAGGAATTAGGCCCCAAAAGGGTTAAGAGAAGTACATCTTCTATAAGCAAATTTAAGAAATTTGCTTAATACATCTGGTATCTTATTTTCATTAATAAGATATCTTGACATGTCACATAGGTTATTATAGCGTCTATCTCTATATTCCTCAATATGAGGACAATTAAACACATAGTGTTCAAGATAGTGACCATAGGGCTGGCCACATATTTTGCATTTGGTTGATCATCATGTGTGTGTGTGCCAAACTGCCAGAAGTACTTGTAACCAAGCCTCAGCCTGGCCACAACAACATTAGTCAGTCTGTTGACATTGCAAGTTGCTCCATAAACATACTTATTTACGTTCATGCTATAGATCTACTCAGGCTTCTAATTGCATTCCTATAACATTCAGTTTCATTATTTACTTCTCTGCTAATATTATTCCTAATGCTAGATACAGATAAATCAAAGTTATATTCTGCATTTTCCTTCAAGGTGCTTTTCTTGGCTAACATATCAACTTTATCATGAGGATTAATCCAATGTGTGATAGGACCCGTAACAATTGTACATTAATTCCTTTCTCCCAGATTTTTGAGAATCTATACCTGGCTTCTCCAATGATCATGTTGTTAGAGTCATTATGTGAATCAAGATCTTTCGGTAATGACGTAGCACTAAGCTTGATTCTATGATCATTACTGCTTCTATGTTAGCTTTAGCGCCATTAGGATGGCAGACAATTCAGATTGCAGTGTAGACATTTACATCTATGTATATTTACTTCTAGACATTCAGTAAGATTCATAGCTACAGCGTCTGATTCATTTCTTAACATTCCAATGCCAAGTACAGTGTTAATCTCAATAATCCTATCACTTTATACTAGACGCACCAAGCTTGGTAGATTTAGGACAGCCAAGAATAATTCTGAGAGCTGGGAACTCCTTGTGGTATACCTAGGGACATATCATTAACTCGTTTTTAAAGCCTTGGTAGAGGAAAGAGGATAATCTATTTGACAGGTATCCTATTAACCAGCAGAGTAAGCTATCACCAATGTTCACTTCGGCTAGTTCATTTGCGATATCAAATGCAGATTTTAGATCAAGAAATGTGGTAAAACTAGTAGAGGTGTGTGCAGTGAGGAAGGTGCAAATACAATTCTGCACACTTTTACCTTTCATGAACCCATAGAGAGGAGGGGAAAGTTGGTGTTTGAGTCTGTAGTACAGTCTGTAAAGTATCATTCTTTCAAGTTTTACAAAGACAACTAGTTAAGGAGATCGGTGTAAATGTATCAGGTTGTTGTGGCTCAGGAATAAGCACAGTGAGAGCAGCAGCAACATTGCTCCGGGAAATAGGAACAACATCGTCGTTGTAACTGAAATTAGACAATGCTAACAAAGTGTTGTAAGGTATACCATCCTCTCCAGGAGCGGTTCATCGACCTCCTTTAGTTACTGCAATATTTAATTCATACTCGGTGAAGAGACAATCATTCTCATCAATAATTTGGCTCATAAAATTAATAATATATAATATGTATATTTAGTAGTAGGCTGGTAGACAGCAACCGCCCAGGGAGGTACTACCGTCCTGCCAATTGAGTGTGAAACGAAAGCCTGTAATTATTTTACATGATGGTAGGATTACTGGTGTCTTTTGTCTGTCTCATAAATATACAAGATTACAGGTACGTCTTGCTACTTCTGCTTACACTTAGGTCACACTACACATACATGTACACGTTTATTTATACACACTCATCTGAGTTTTCTTTGATTTTATCTTAATAGTTCTTGGTCTTATTACTTTTCCTTTTATATCCATGGGGAAGTGGAATGAGAATCTTTCCTCCGTAAGCCATGCGTGTTGTAAAAGTCAACTAAAATGCCGGGAACAATGGGCTAGTAACCACTTTTCCTGTAAAAATTACTAAAAAAGAATAAGAAAAAGAAAATTGTCGAAGTGGGAAGACTGAATGTGTGTGGATGTTGTGCAAATGATAAGAAAGAGATGATTGTGGATGTTATGAATGAGAAGAAGCTGGATGTCCTGGCTTTAAGTGAAACAAAGTTGAAGGGGGTGGGAGAGTTTCAGTGGAGAGGAATAAATGGGATTAGGTCAGGGGTTTCAAATAGAGTTAGAGCTAAAGAAGGAGTAGCAATAATGTTGAAGGATAAGTTATGGCAGGAAATGAGGGAATATATAAATGTATTAATTCAAGGATTATGTGGAGTAAAATAAAGGTTGGATGTGAAAAGTTGGTTATTGTAAGTATATATGCACCTGGAGAAGAGAGAAGTGTAGAGGAGAGAGAGAGATTTTGGGAAATGTTGAGTGAATGCGAGGGGAGTTTTGAACCAAGTGTGAGAGTAATGGTGGTTGGGGATTTCAATGCTAAAGTGGGCAAAAATGTTGTGGAGGGAGTAGTAGGTAAATTTGGGGTGCCAGGGGTAAATGGAAATGGGGAGCCTTTAATTGAGCTATGTGTAGAAAGAGGTTTGGTAATAAGTAATACATATTTTATGAAGAAGAGGATAAATAAATATACAAGGTATGATATAGCACGTAATGAAAGTAGTTTGTTAGATTATGTATTGGTGGATAAAAGGTTGATGGATAGGCTCCAGGATGTACATGTTTATAGAGGGGCAACTGATATATCGGATCATTATTTAGTTGTAGCTACAGTTAGAGTAAGAGGTAGATGGGAAAAGAGGAAAATGGCAACAACAAGCAAGAGGGAGGTGAGAGTGTATAAACTAAGGGAGGAGGAATTTTCGGGTGAGATATAAGCAACTATTGGCAGAAAGGTGGACTGGTGCAAGTATGAGTAGTGGGGGGGGGGGTTGAAGAGGGTTGGAATAGTTTTCAAAATGCAGTATTAGAATGTGGGGCAGAAGTTTGTGGTTATAGGAGGGTGGGGGCAGGAGGAAAGAGTAGTAATTGGTGGAATGAAGTATCAAGATGGTATACAATACCGACAGGTTGGTAGGTAAGACACATAGGCAACAGTCCCTCAGCCTGGAGAAGTTCAGTTCCATGGTCAGAAACCTGACCATGGAACTGAACTTCTCCAGGCTGAGGGACTGACAACCTCAAATTCTACGACTTCAAGGGTGATGGACTGATTACATCGTCTTCACATCTCTACTGTTCCTGCCTACTTTCTGTATTCGACTGAAGAAGCCTACTGTGTAGGCGAAACGCTTCGGAATAAAGTTGCCTAACTGTTGTCTATGTGTCTTACCTACCAACCAATGATGAAGTAAAGGGTGTGATAAAAGAGAAAAAATTAGCTTATGAGAAGAGTATATGGAGTAGTAAAAGTATATGGAGAGTAGAGTATATGGAGAGTAAAAGAAAGGTGAAGAGAGTGGTGAGAGAGTGCAAAAGGAGAGCAGATGATAGAGTGGGAGAGACACTGTCAAGAAATTTTAATGAAAATAAGAAAAAAAATTGGAGTGAGTTAAACAAGTTAAGAAAGCCTAGAGAACGAATGGATTTGTCAGTTAAAAACAGAGTAGAGGAGTTAGTAGATGGGGAGAGGGAGGTTTTGGGTAGATGGCGAGAATATTTTGAGGAACTTTTAAATGTCGACGAAGAAAGGGAAGCGGTAATTTCATGCACTGGCCAGAGAGGTATATCAAATTTAGGAGTTTGGGAGTGTGTGTAAAGGTAGAAAGTTGAAAGTGAACATAGAAAAAGAGTAAGGTGATGAGGGTATCAAATGATTTAGATAAAGAAAAACTGGATATCAAATTGGGGAGGAGGAGTATGGAAGAAGTTAATGTTTTCAGATATTTTGGAGTTGACGTGTCGGTGGATGGATTTATGAAGGATGAGGTTAATCATAGAACTGATGAAGGTAAAATGTGAGTGGTGCATTGAGGTATATGTGGAGACAAAAAACGTTATCTATGGAGGCAAAGAAGGGAATGTATGAAAGTATAGTAGTATCAACACTCTTATATGAGTGTGAAGCTTGGGTTGTGAATGCAGCAGCGAGGAGGCGGTTGGAGGCAGTGGAGATGTCCTGTGTAAGGGCAATGTGTGGTGTAAATATTATGCAGAAAATTCGGAGTATGGAAATTGGAGTTAATAAAAGTATTAGTCAGAGGGCTGAAGAGGGGTTGTTGAGGTGGTTTGGTCGATTAGGGAGAGAATGGATCAAAGTAGAATGGCATGGAGAACGTATAAATCTGTAGGGGAAGGAAGGCGGGGTAGGGGTCATCCTCAAAAAGGTTGGAAGGAAGGGGTAAGGGAGGTTTTGTGGGCGAGGGGCTTTGACTTCCAGCAGGCGTGCATGAGCGTGTTCGATAGGAGTGAATGGAGACGAATGGTATTCGGGACTTGACGATCTGTTGGAGTGTAAGCAGGGTAATATTTAGTGAAAGGATTCAGGGAAACCGGTTATTTTTTATATAGCCGGACTTGAGTCCTGGAAATGGGAAGTACAATGCCTGCACTCTAAAGGAGGGGTTCGGGATATTAGCAGTTTGGAGGGATATGTTGTGTATCTTTATACGTATATTGTGATGTAGTTCAGCTGGGCTTGTGAGGTCTCTGGGGAGACCTAATTTAACCAATTATATGGTCACACCTTGCCTTGGCAAACGTCTGTAGCCACGCCCACGTCTGAGGTCTTTTGTTCTTGACGGCGTCAGACCTAGGCGTCAGGTCGTACACGTGGTTGTGGAGGGTGCTTGGACCACCATAAAAGCCCATGATCAGGAGATTCAAGCGGAGCTGCTGCTGGGGTGCAGAGCTCCTGAGCAGAGACTTCGAGAGGAGCTGCTGCTGGGGTGCAGGGGTCGGGAGAAGGCTGCTGAAGTCTCTGGAGGAGACTGTTGGAGGCACTGGGCAGAGTACTGGCTTGGCGCAGTACTCGTGCTGTGTAGGTCTTGGGACCTGTGGCTTAGTTCCTGTGATGAACTGTCTTCTGAACTATATTGTAAGTTATATTCTCTTTCGCCAAGCTAATTGTATTCCCTGTCTCACTGCTTATGTGTACCACCCCATTTATCTAAACCCCAATGATGTACTCCTGTTCCCAAATATATTATTGTACAAGGACTTAATAATAAACTGTGTTTGAGTAGAATAGTAATAATCACTGTCCCCATTATTTATTCTTATTTCCATTTATTTATGTTTAGTTAAAGTAGTGAGAGGGTGAGCAGTGTGGAGTGGAGTGTAGAGTAATGAGAGGTGAAGATGTAGTCACCAGTGACCTCACATTACCTACCTACCGCTCACCTCTCCTGTCACATTACCTACCGACCTCCGCTCTCATCCCTCCTACTGCCTCGCCTGTCCCCTACCTACTAACTCCCTCCTCTTACCCCCATATTCCCCCAATCATTACCCCCCTACATGACATGGTGTCTAAGCGGTGGTGGTTCTTATTATTTTTATAGTAGGAACCAGTCCCATGTGCCTTATTTTTGACTGCTCGGTTATACTTATGCTACCATTTGCTACCATTTGATGTTGTGTGTTATTATATTATAATCCTAGTGACCTTAACTGACCTTTTCTTGACAGTGGGTCTGAATAATTGTTTGGTTGTATTATTATATTTGGTGGAGTTGGTTGTTGGTTTGAGATAAATGGTGGAGAATATCAGTGTTTGGGTGAGACTGTTTGGGTGAGACTTTTGGGGGAAACAATTACTGGCCGAAATTGAATACTTACAGAGGTATGAGAAGTCACCCAGCCCACCTTGGAAGACTAGCCCACAACTGTCACCCACTGAAGAGCTGCCTATGATTATTATCCACCTGATGTGCCCAGTCACCCATAAGAACATAAGAACGAAGGAACACTGCAGAAGGCCTACTGGCCCATGCGAGGCAGGTCCAAGTCCCTACCGGCTTAAGCCAATGCACCCAACCTAGTCAGGTCAGGTCACATTGACTTAAGGGAGGAACACGGCAAACCGACCTGTTAGCACAAGCTATCAGGTCTAACTCACACCCACCCACATCTACTCATGTATTTATCCAACCTATTTTTAAAGCTACACAACGTTCTGGCCTCTATAACGGTACTTGGGAGTTTGTTCCACTCATCCACAACTCTATTACCAAACCAGTACTTTCCTATATCCCTCCTGAATCTGAATTTTTCCAACTTAAAACCATTGCTGCGAGTCCTGTCTAGGCTAGATATTTTCAGCACACTATTTACATCCCCTTTATTTATTCCTGTCTTCCACTTATAAACCTCAATCATATCCCCCCTAATTCTACGTCTTTCTAGAGAGTGCAGTTTCAGGGCCCTTAGTCTATCCTCATAGGGAAGGTTTCTGATACATGGGATCATCTTTGTCATCCTCCTTTGTACATTTTCCAGAGAATTTATATCCATTCTGTAATACGGTGACCAAAACTGTGCAGCATAATCTAAATGAGGCCTAACCAAGGATGTATAGAGTTTAAGAACAACCTGAGGACTCCTATTATTTATGCTTCTTGATATGAAGCCAAGGATTCTATTAGCTTTATTGCGAACACTTATGCACTGTTGTCTTGGTTTCAGATTACTGCTAACCAGAACTCCTAAATCTTTTTCGCAATCCGTAATATTAAGATCTACATTATTTAGTTTATATGTGGCATGGTTATTGTCCTGTCCAACATTTAGAACTTTGCATTTGTCTATATTAAACTGCATCTGCCACTTCTCCGACCACTGCATCAGTCTATTCAAATCTTCCTGGAGTGCTCGAATGTCCTCGTCAGAATGAATTCGACGGCCTATTTTGGTGTCATCGGCAAACTTGCCGATGTCGCTCTTTATGCCCTCATCTATGTCGTTTATGTAGATTGTGAACAGCAGGGGGCCCAACACTGACCCCTGTGGAACACCGCTCGTGACGCTTCCCCACTCTGATTTCTCCCCATTTATGCAAACTCTCTGCTGCCTATTTGTCAACCATGCCTCCATCCAGGAAAAAATTTCTCCTCCTATTCCATGTGCTTTAATTTTCCTCAATAGTCTCTGATGTGGGACCCTGTCAAAAGCCTTACTGAAGTCCATATACACAATATCATATTCATTACCATGATCTACCTCCTCAAATACCTTAGTGAAAAAAGTTAATAAATTCGTAAGGCAGGAACGCCCCTTTGTAAAACCATGCTGAGATTCGTTGATTAATTTATGCTTTTCAAGGTGGCTACGAACTGCCTCGGCAATTATTGATTCCATAAATTTTCCCACTATGGAGGTTAGGCTTATTGGTCTATAGTTCGAAGCTAAGGACCTGTCCCTGTTTTGAAAATAGGTATCACATTTCCCAAATTTTCCACTTATCTGGCACCATGCCAGTTTGTAGTGATATGTTGAAAAGATTAGCCAAAGGGTGCTAAGCTCCTCTTTACATTCCTTAGAACCCTTGCATCAGTTCATCAGGGCCTGGGGATTTGTTAGGTTTAAATTTATCTATTTGCCTAAGGACCATGTCATTTGTGACCCTAATAGTGCACAGTTTATTATCGTCCTGTTTACATAATTTATCATTACTGGAATATCGCTGGGATCCTCCTGTTTTAAAAACTGAGAGGGAAATATGTGTTAAAAATTCTACACATTTCCTTATCACTGTCAGTGAGCTGACCCGAGGAACTTTTGAGTGGGCCCATCTTGTCCCTGATCTTACTTCTGTATACCTGAAAGAATCCTTTTGGTTAGTCTTTGATTCTCTTGCAACTTTAACCTCTAAACTCTTTTTTTCTTTTCTAATTCCCTTTTTTATTTCTTTTCTTTAACTGAATATATCGATTTCTTAATTGCCCCTCTCCTCTTTTGATTTGCCTATATATGCCTCTCTTTTTACCAATCAGATATTTTAATCTATTGTTCATCCATTTAGGATCATTTTTGTTTGATCTGATTTCCCTATTTGGAACATAATTTGACTGAGCAGCTAAAACTATGCCCTGGAAAGCATCATATCGGCAACCATCAAACCAAACCCACCTGACCCCTAGTCAGGTCATCCAGTTCAGCCACCTAAGTAATTTTTCAGTCCTATGAAATCAGCCAAGCGAAAGTCAGGGACGGAGACTTGATTGCCATTATTAGGGGGAAATTTCCATGATATGTTAAAACTGAGTGATTTGTGATCACTCTCCCCCAAGCTCATCATTAACCTCAAGATTATTAATTAGTTTTTTCCCTACTGGCAAGAACCAAGTCAAGGAGGTTATTTCCCCTAGTGGCTCTGTCACAAACTGTTTTAAAAACAATCCTGGATCGTATCAAGAAAGTCAACCCGACCTAAATTTCCTGTCAAATTCCCTCCAGTCAATCTGTCCTATAGTTGAAATCTCCCATTTGCACAACATTTTCGTATGTAGATGCCTTACGAATTTCGTCCCATAGAAGTTTACTGCACTCCCAAATCAAGATTTGGGGCCCTGTAAATCACACCCAAAATTAGTTTTTCTCGCCCTCGAGAAGCTGTAACCAAACAGATTCAGTGGCTGACGCTTCTAATTTAATATCTTGTCTAACACAAAAATTTTTAAATTTGTCTCTGACATACATCGCTATCCACCACCTTCCTGTTGACCCCTTTCAGTGTGGAATAATTTAAATAGCCTTGTATGTGACATTCAGAGGGCATCTCTCTATCTTTCAATTGAGCCAGGTCTCTGTTATAGCAAAAAATATCTATGTTTCCTGCACTTGCATTAATCTTAGCTCATCTATCTTATTTCTAACACTCCTGCTAATAGTATAGTAAACCTTAAGGAGCTAGTCCCTTGCTGCCCTCTGCTGTCCCCCTTTTTTGCTGACGTCTTTTCTATTGTCTTTATTTTTAACTTCATGCGGAATGCCTTTATACATTTACTGTTTCCAACCCTAGTGTTGCAACCTGCTTGTTTCCCACACACACCCCATACCTCTATCTTCCATCAGTTTAAAATCATAGGCATTTCAACCAATGGCCTTCTCAATCGAGTCTGCAAGTGCTACCACCCCTGCCCCAAGAGATGAACCCCATCCCTTGCATACATATCATGTTTGCCATAAAAGTTTTCCAGTTGTCAATGAATGGGATTGCAAGTTCCTTTTCAGTATCTGTCTAGCCAGCAATTTACACAATTGCCCTAGACAACCATTCATTTCCTACTTCCCCTTCTAGGCAAGATGCTACATATGATTGGGATCCCTCCCTTAGACTTAATGAAATCTATAGCTGACCTGTACTTATCTAGCAGCCCTTCTCTCCTACCCTTCCCAATATCATTTCCACCAGCACTGAGACAGATAATGGGCTTGTTCCCATTACCTGACATGATATTATCCAGTCTGTTGACAATGTCCCCAACACCAGCTCCAGGGAAGCACACTCTATCTCTCATCTTCTTATTCCTATACAAAAAGCACGGTCAACATATCTTACCTGAGAGTCACCAACCACAAGAATGCGCTTACCTTCATTAGCAGGGGCAGTAGTACCCTTACCTTCACTGGCCACTGAAGTACATTCATCCTGGAGAACAGAGAAGCGATTTCCTACCTTCAGATCTTCACTCTTAACTTTCCTTACTCTGATGCGCCTCCCATTACTGTGAACAACTCGCCACTTGTAGCAGGTGCTGGGCTGCACCTCACTGCTGGTAGCCGTTGCTACCTCCCCACCTACAGCCTCCTCACAGTGAGAGACAGACTGCACCTCACTGCTAGAAGCCTCATTCCCCACATCTCCAACCACCTCACACTCTCTCCCAGGCCCATTGAGGTGGACCTTCAGCCTCCTAATCTCCTCCTGGAGAAGCAAGACCTCCTCCTTCAACTCTCCAACCTCAGTTTTTAAAAACACTGCAGAAGCAAGCCATGCTTTGTAACCGTCCACGCTAATCCCCAAAGCAGCTCAGGGTTTGTGACCTCACGTGACGACTGACCACTGACCCAGTTGATGTGCCCCAGTAGATGTATTGCTGCCCTTGTCTGTCATCCATTGTAGTGGGTGTCTGCATCACCCAGCCTCTGTGACCATCACCCGCGGACCGCCAGTTACCCACAGTTGCCAGGGATGGGTGACCGCACCTGCTGTTGATGACCTGAAGTGACCTCACCTCACCTCGAGCAACTGACCATTGCCTGCTACTGCTGATGTCGGCTGCTGTGATGCTGTCTGCTATGCTGTGGCCGTGCTGTGATGCTGTCTGCTATGCTGTGGCCGTGCTGTGATGCTGTCTGCTATGCTGTGGCCATGCTGTGATGCTGTCTGCTATGCTGGGACCGTGCCGGGATGCTCAGATGTTGGGACCGTGCTGTGATGCAGTAGCCGTGCTGTGATGCTGCAATGTAGCCTAGCTCAGGAGGAGATGGCGGTGATGCACTGGTGTGTGAGGGATCCTGGCTGGTGTGCCAGGACAGGAGAATCTACTATGAAGGAGCTGCCATCCTCGGAGATGTGGAAGGACGTGAGCCGTGGAGATGGACTCCAGCTGCTGGGACCAGCCTGCTATCAAGGACGGTATGGAGGTGTATCCTGCCTTGCTGGTCGACCTGTACGACTGGTATGCGGGGATGCCCTGCCAGCCATGAGAGATAATTAAGAGTGTGAGATGTCCCCAGCCTACTTTGACTTGCCAGAAGTGTTAGTGTTACCTGTGTGAAATAAGGTGACCTTGAATACGGTCCAGTGATTATGGCCGCCTTGTTTTATGAGGCCAGTGAAACCTAGTAATGGCATAGGATAATGGAGGGTCTTAGCTGCGATGCCTGCCCAGTCTCGATTTTCAGATGTAGTGTGCATGTGAAGTGTGCCGAAAATGCGACCTTGGTGGTCGTGAAGTGGTCCAGTTGCAGTTACTTGAAAGAATGCAACCCGTTGGAGCAGTTTTCCACGCCATAGAAGCCTAGAGAGGTTTGGCCAATGGTTAATGTGTGAGGGTGACTAGCATTGGCTAGTGCATTTCTAGTAGAAGTAGGGAAGGCACTGGAGCCTGATATTTAGGTTTAAGGAGAAATGACGGGTAAGGAGGCTTTGCACCAGAGAGCAACTATTATGCTGGTCAACTGCGAGGTGTACTGATTACACTGCCTTGTGGTAGTTGAGGAGGTTGAGGGAAATATATGTAGTTGAATAATTTTGTATTATGTATAATTTTGTCTTTGTATTGTAATAGATTTAAGGGATTAGGATTAAAATAGTCTAATAACTTAGGACAAATTGTCCTAGTTCTCAGATATTTTAAACAGGGGGAGAAAGGGGGATGTGATGTAGTTCAGCTGGGCTTGTGAGGTCTCTGGGGAGACCTAATTTAACCAATTATATGGTCACACCTTGCCTTGGCAAACGTCTGTAGCCACGCCCACGTCTGAGGTCTTTTGTTCTTGACGGCGTCAGATCTAGGCATCAGGTCGTACACGTGGTTGTGGAGGGTGCTTGGACCACCATAAAAGCCCAAGGAAGAGCATGATCAGGCTCGTCTCCCTACGATTCCCGTTGGGGAGGGTAACCTCTACCTGTTCGACAATGTTCGCACATCGTGTTAAAATCAAACCAGCCAGTGGTGTTATAAATGATTCCACTAAACTATTACTTGCTGCCACTATGAGGACCTGCCTACATCTCAAATTTACAGTGATCCACTCACTCAAGGATTCCTTTATTGTCGTCTGCACCGACGACAATGAAGCAGCTAAACTTATGGACGACACTGCAATGAACACATTACGGGACCGACAATTCATCATATCACCGTCTCCCTCCTTGCTGGCGAAACGTTCAGTTTTTGTTAAACAATTGGATAAGATAATCACTTCTATTCCAACGGATGAACTGAACTCAAGAAATCGTAATGACACGATTGCAAATAAACCTAGTGGCTAACGCGAAGGGCTGGAGTTTTGAGACTCTATGACCGCGGGTTCAATCCCGGCCGGGGGTATGGTTGATGAACTGAAGACCTCTATCGAAGACCAAAACACCTGGGCCTCTGTAGACACCATCACACGAATTCCCAATGCCTCATCTATGATCAAAATCACCTTTTCAAACATAGATATGGCTACCCAAGCACTCGCTAATGGACTAGCTATCTCATATTACCACATACATCCACGCCACATTGAACCTGAACGTTTTGCCCATGTCTCTCCCTGTTGGAACTGTTACTCTTATCAACATTCAACAAAGGACTGCCCCATTAAAGACAAAAAGTTCTGTTCTACCTGTGGAAAAGAAGGTCATAACTTCAAAGCCTGCACCACCACCAATGCCACTCCAACATGTCTTAACTGCAAGGGTACTCATCGTACCCTTGCAGCTAAATGCCCACTAGGAAAAGAAGTAATGTCGAAAAAAATTAAAGAAGAAACCAAGAAGAATAGTCCCAAATCGCCGACATATACCGCCATTTCAAAACTCCAGTCGGACACCACCAGAATTCTACAAGCCACACAGCAGTCATCTCTATCCAGCAATTCCCTTTCTGCACTCCCTGATGCTGCTCCCTCTAAGGTGTTGTACTGCATGATGTATGCACACCTTGCAAATGCAGCAAACCCAGGCACATTCAACACTACAATTAACGAACTATTCCGTCTTAACAACATGCCGTCATTCAACTTTCCTGACTCGCCAACATCACAGGACTTCAAGATTATCCCAAACATCGCTAACTTCACATCAACTTCAGGCCCAAATCCTAACTCTGCCCCAAAAAACACTTCTGAACCACGCCCAGTGACCACTGCCACCTCTCAACAACCACCAACAACCAGCCAGACCGCAAATACTCTAGACTCCCAGCCTCCTCTTGACACAATCACTGTAGAAACAATTGAACAAGAATTTCCTGACGAATCCCCCGACGAAGCAGATAGCGACGACTCCAGCACACCCTCTTGGGAAAACCTTACTTTCTACACCTCTCCCTCGAACGCTGACACCATGACCTGCTCTGAACTATACAAAGGCCTCGGTAATGGAACAGTCAAGTATGCCTGCGAATCACCTCTTCACTTCACACTCACGCAAGTTCTTGAGTTCATCAAGCCTCTTCGTTTAACTTTTTCCAACAAGACAATGCTATACCACCTCTCCAGGAGCAGCTTCAAGAAGTTTGCAAATGGCTCCACTGCAAACCTGCCTCCTCAACTACTAAAATAACCTCCCACATGTCTGATGCCCTCTCCTGCGACCTGGAAACTTCCAGCTCTCGAGACTCAAAGACCTCACCTACCACGAGACTGGTGGGTGAGACATATAGGCAACAGATGGGCGACTTTGTTCCGGGGCGTTTCGCCTACACAGTAGGCTTCTTCAGTACAGAAGGTGGGCGGAAGCAGTGGAGGTGTGGGGGCGGTGTGGTCGGTCCATCGCCCTTGAGGTCGTGGAATTTGGGGTTGTCGGTCCCTCAGCCTGGAGAAGTTCAGTTCCATACACAGTTTGCTCTCTTCCCGTTTTTTCTCCAAGTCTGTCCCACGATCGCCTTAGCTGCTGGGTCAAGCCCTGGCTCTATTTCTATGACTAAGAACACTCCTCTCCAGCGCTATTCTTCGTCTGTCCCGTCTTCCCCGCTCATCCCATTGGGATCTTACCTGCACTTGCTTGCTTGCTTGCTTATGATCAGGAGATTCGAGCGGAGCTGCTGCTGGGGTGCAGAGCTCCTAAGCAGAGATTCGAGCGGAGCTGCTGCTGGGCTGCAGAGCTCCGAGCAGAGATTTCGAGAGGAGCTGCTGCTGAGGTGCAGGGCTCGGGAGAAGGCTGCTGAAGTTTCTGGAGGAGACTGTTGGAGGCACTGGGCAGAGTACTGGCTTGGCACAGTACTCGTGCTGTGTAGGTCTTGGGACCTGTGGCTTAGTTCCTGTGATGAACTGTCTTCTGAACTATATTGTATGTTATATTCTCTTTCGCCAAGTGAATTGTATTCCCTGTCTCACTGCTAACGTGTACCACCCCATTTATCTAAACCCCAATGATGTACTCCTGTTCCCAAATATATTATTGT
>NC_069463.1:27754467-27778715 GCF_026875155.1 Cherax quadricarinatus
TCGTTCTACTCTCAAAAAAATAAACATTCGCATCAATGAATTCATTTAATATTTTATATAAATTATTTGGCATGTCAATTGTCATGATGATTGACAATGTTGTTTGTCACTGCGCTGCAAACAATGACTCGCCGTAATAACTAATTAACTAAACGTATAACTGAAAGCAAGTCTCACAAACTGAGGGTCTTCATGAATAATTATAATGATTTGAAATTTACGACTGATGTTAAAATATGTAGCCTATCGGAATGAAAATACTCATAACATTTATTTTAAAGCCGTGAAAATACGTGCAGGTTGCCAGTGTGACTGAAGAATTCTCAAGGAAATAATTGATTATAGTATAATAAATTATAGCATAATAATTATAGTACAATAAATATAGTATAATAATTGTATAATAATACCAAAATAATTATTATTATAGTACAAAAATTATGATATATAATAATTCAAGTATAATAACAGTATAATTTATTATGTTTGATTATAGTATACTAATTATAATTGATTATAGTATAATAAATGATAGTATAATAAATACAGTATTATTATAGTATAATAATTATAGTATAATTAGAGTATTATAATTATGGTAATAATTACAATATATAAATTAAAGTTTTCATTTTATTTTATAGAGATTTCTCAATATTTCAGTAGTTTCAGTCAAGACTCGTAAGAATTTTCTTTCCAGCTGTCATCAGCGTGACAGAATACAGGTGCTCCTGGGGGTGCAGTGCTTTTTAGTGGGTTCCTGATTAGTAGACAGAGAGACAGTCTGTTGCTTGTCTCGGGTGCCTATAGGTAGTTGTGGCGTCAGTATTGCCTGGGGAATTGGCGGAAATGCGTGAAAAAATGGCTAAATTAGCTACTGTGTGATGAATGGTTTGAAAAACCGACAAGTTGAAGATTGAGACACTTATGCAGCATATGGGAATCTTTATTCAGGAAACGTTTCGCCACACAGTGGCTTCATCAGTCCAATACAAAGAGGAAGGCGTAAGGAGAGGAGGAGTATGAGGTAATCAGTCCCTCAGCCTGGAGTCGATGTGTTCAGTCCATCAATCTTGTAGAATGTACATTCTACAAGATTGATGGACTGAACACATCGACTCCAGGCTGAGGGACTGATTACCTCATACTCCTCCTCTCCTTACGCCTTCCTCTTTGTATTGGACTGATGAAGCCACTGTGTGGCGAAACGTTTCCTGAATAAAGATTCCCATATGCTGCATAAGTGTCTCAATCTTAAATTAGCTACTTATGGCTGGTTTGTAGGATGGTTATGAGGGCTGGATTGGGGATATTCTTTATTCTGACGATTAGGCCGGAAGAGACTCAAAATGGGGAGTCAGACCGGCGAGGAGAGGTTGTTTTTGGGTAATTTTCCTAGGTCGTTCCTACAGCTACTTAAATATGCTAGTTTTTAATTAATTTGACAATTATTGGGACCGCCCAGAATACTTGGTCAGCGTTTATTAGCCTAGGAATGTGGAAAACGTCGATTGTTTTTGTCACAAAGTATTCTGTATGGAGGGAAGTTGTGGTATAGGCGAGGCTTGGAGACGTGATTCAGGGGAAAAAGGGAAGGTTTCTTTAACGACTGGAATACCTACGTATTTCTTTTGAACTTCGTTTTCAAATATGAAATGGTTGAAATTAGTGTAAAATTGGCGGAGTAACCGACTTGTGGGCGATTAGTTTGTTGTACGGAAGCCATACTAGTGCTGCAGCAGCTACAACACTTGCTGTAGTAGCAATAATTGTTGCAGCAGTTGCTTCTGCTACAACTGCTTTTCCTGCAGCTGCTTATGCTACTAAAATTACTCCACCTACTACCACTACTTCTTACACTACCAGTATCACCACTACTTTTTCTTCCGCTTTTGGTCCTGTCCCTGTCCCCTCATCTATATATACTGGCTTCCTCACTATTTTGTGTTAGTGTAACGTAGAAATGGTCGAAGTCAGACCGGAACGTCGTCGTAAACTTCCCTCTCCTATGTGCGGGTCATTTGTGTATTTACTAGCAATCCTTCAACTCATCTCTAGAATTGACGTCTGTCGCCCTTCAACCACTCCCTGACTATTCCCACACCTGTTGTTACATCACAAATTGTCTATTACGAGACAAACCACAAAGAGGCGCACGAGTAGCGATTTCCACCACGAAAACAAATTCTCTCTCTCAATCTTGGTCTCACGCGTCACTGGGAAAAGATCACGCGTGGTCACATTTGCTGACTTGTGGATCCAACACAGAAAATGTATTTACGCGCGACATCCCAGTGATTTACGACTTTGGTTCTCGGACCCGTCCATCTGTTTCTTACTCTGTTATTGTGGGCTGTTGTCATTTAATGGTAGCAAATGTAGGGAATAGGCACAAATATCTGTATATTTATACTGGTTGTATGTATGTGGGTGGGGATTGCAATTTGTAGGGGCATCTGAACTGTAGTATCGGCTCGCCTCTGGCATGAAAGTAATGTAGTAATGAGGGAAAGTCTTTCTTCCTTTTTGGGTCACCCTGCCTCGGTGGGAGGAGGCTGATCTGTTTATATATATATATATATATATAATATATATATATATATATATATATATATATATATATATATATATATAATGTGTGTGTGTGTGTGTGTGTGTGTGTGTGTGTGTGTGTGTGTGTGTATGTTTAATCGATGTTTCATAATTATTGCTGATACATCGTAAGTTTAATATATTTCAGAGCAGAGAGTAAGCAGTAACCATTTTTGGGATTTTTTTTTCACCACATTATTCCTTTCCCAACGATGAAGCGTGACCTTAAAAAGAAACATTTATAGACGCGTGTTCACTAGCTCTCCTGTCAGACGTACCCAGACATCACCGTTCAAATGACACCTTCCCTCAACTGCTACATTTCCGCCCCTCCTCCAACGTGCTGAACTCAAGTCCGGTTAACAGACTTCCCCTGAATCCCTAAATAAATGTTACCTTGCTGACACTTCAACAGCACGTCAAATCTCTTAAACTACCTGTCTCCACTCACTCCTGATCTAACACGCTCATACACGCTTGCTGGATGTTCAAGCCTCTTCCATTCGAAACCCCCTCCACATCCACCTTCTACCCCAACTCCTCCTTCCTTCCACCCTGGATACATACACCCTTTTGATTATTCTATTCTGCTTCATTGTCTCTAAATGCCTATATAACCACAACATCCAGTTCTGTGCCCTCTGAGTTCCTTCCATAACTTCACGCAGTCTTCTTGTTTCTAGCCTTCTAATTTATTGTATAATAATCACACTATACATTGCTCTCAGATATAACATTTCCACTGCTGTCTCCAGCTTCCTTCTCGGTGCAACGTTGAAAGCCCATTATTTGCCTCAAAATAAAATGGTATTGTTCCAGTCAAGGTATTGTGCCTTTTAGTTCATTAAAACGGTTCGTACCACTATACTTCTCTACATTGTTTTTTTCGTTCTAAAGATAAATCGACACATCAACACTCCACCTTCCACTATATTCACTTCATCTAATTAATGCTTTATCTCGGCTTTCAAAGACTCATTTGCAGCCAAGTGCACTTTCAAACATGTAAATAAACTTCCTCCAGATTAACTCCTTACAATCTGATATC
Organism: Cherax quadricarinatus; assembly: GCF_026875155.1. NCBI lineage: Eukaryota > Metazoa > Arthropoda > Malacostraca > Decapoda > Parastacidae > Cherax > Cherax quadricarinatus. The sequence goes on from NC_069463.1 coordinate 27,758,108, forward strand.
CAATTTTTTATTGTTTATTTTTTGGGGGGTCTTTTTTCACAACCTCCCGAACTCGTGCACCAACTTTTACAACTTCTCGTCGCAATCTTCCGAAAGAACTGTCTTAAGCAAAGAGCAACTATAACTAATCCCTCTTCATATCTGATTCAATAATTGTTAATTCCACACCTCTACTCACCCTAGCAATCACTTCATTTATGTCCCCATATACAAATGTAATAAACAAATTGTGACATGACACATTTTTGCCTAAAACCTACTTGTACTGGAAAATTATCATACTCTAAACTGAGCTTTATTCTCATCATAAAACTCTTTACTGTTTTTAATAGCGTACCACACATTTTATACATCCACAATATCTGTAACACTACATTCCTATCTACTTCATCATGTGACTTTTATAAACCCATAAGTGCGACTAAGAGTTCCATTTAGGTTGGATAAATATGAGTGAGAGGGGTTGGATTTGAGTGGGACTTGCAAATGAGTGGATAGTTATCAGAGCTTATTTCTTGGGTAGCATTGAAAATTGGGTTGGGCAAATGTTTTGTTAGTGGGATGGATTGCAAAGGACCTGCCTAGTATGGGCAAACAGGCCTGCTGCAGTGTTCCTCCTTTCTTATGTTCTTATGTTCTTATATCTTCATCTAAGTATTCTTCACAGATATACTTCAATATAAACACATACCCTAACATTCCTGAATCCTTGTTCCTCTGCAGTTCAACTTTCTATCTTTTCTGTAACGCTTTCAAAAATAATTGCCTTACACCTCACCGGTATATTAATATATACACCAATCATTAAAAATCTATATTCAGACCTGCTTTTTAACAAAAGTGTCTCAAAGTCATCTGCCCCAGCTACTTTAACTTCTCATACACTGTGTGGAAAAAGACACTTATGTACAGTTCAGGACATTTATTAAAGGAAACGTTTCGCCACGAGTGGCTTCTTCAGTCCTAATACAGAGAAAACTAAGAAAACATTTATATATATAGTGGCAGGAGTCTCCTGACTCCTGCCACTATATATATAAATATTTTCTTAGTTTTCTCTGTATTAGGACTGAAGAAGCCACTCGTGGCGAAACGTTTCCTTTAATAAATGTCTTGAACTGTACATAAGTGTCTTTTTCCATATCTTGTCGGTATCACCATACCATTTCCTCCTTCTCATACACTGCCTGAGGTGAATATGATCACCTCAGTCTCTCCCTTACTCATTCCAGATATTATTTCTTTCTATCACCGTCTCCCTTTCATCATCAACATTTAACAGTTCCTCAAAATATTCTCATATTTCAGTGTCTCGTTATCTTTATCTAACGTCTCATCTCTTTCATTTTCTAAATGAAAAAAAAACTCATTTACTCTCAATTCATTAGTCTTCAGAATTATTTTCTCATTTTCAGCAAAATGTGCTGATAAAAGCTCACTGATTCCCTCTTTAACTCTCCCCCACCACTCCTCTTACTTCACTCTTTTCCTTCTCTTTCTCTTCCTTCTGTATATCATTTTTACATTGCGAAAACTTTTCATATGTAAACTTTGTTTCTTTTATCAGTTTCTTAGTTATTACGACAGTCATTTTTTCTCACGAACACCGACCTTCCAATAACTATAAACTTGAAATTGAGACACATGTGCAACATCTGGGTATCTTTATTGTAGACGTTTCGCCATCCAGTGGCTTTATCAATACAAATTCCAGGACATAACTTGAAGACAGGAGAACTATGTACAGAAGATGAGGTAATCAGTCCCTCAACCTTGGAGTAGGTGCGAAGAGCACCGTAGTCGTGGAGATTCAGAATCTCCAGTTCCTGACTATGGAACTGAACTTCTCCAGGCCGAGGGACTGACAACCTCAAATTCTACGACTTTAAGGGTGATGGACTGATTACATCGTCTTCACATCTCTACTGTTCCTGCCTACTTTCTGTATTCGACTGAAGAAGCCTACTGTGTAGGCGAAACGTTTCGGAATAAAGTTGTCTAACTGTTGCATATGTGTCTTACCTACCCAGATGTTGCACATGTGTCTTAATGTCCATGTATTGTTTGTAATGGCTTGATAAAGCTCCTGGAGAGCGAAACGTTACCACAATAAATGTGACATTAGTTGCACTTGTGTCCTTTTACTTTACATATTGTCGGTAATTCTACCAACTTTATTACTTCGTTATGGAAGAATGGAGGAAATTAAGACTAACGGAGTACAGGGAAGATCTCAGTCAAGGATAACAACAATGTTACCCTTGATACCGCATGGAAAATGATTAGTGGATAACTAGAACTTCCAAGGCGAGATACTGAGCCAACGACGCTACCCTTAACGTCACTTGTTCTCGCCAGGCTGGAGTACTGCTACATACTGACGGCCTCTTTAAGGCAGGTAATATTGCTGAGCTTGAAACAAACAGACCACTTTTATTGCTCATTTACACTCAAGCATCTGAACTACTCAGAACACTTAAAGTACCTTCAACTGCATTCCTTGGAATGTTAGGTAAGACACATATGCAACAGTTAGGTATCTTTATTTCGAAACGTTTCGCCTACACAGTAAGCTTCTTCAGTCGAGTACAGAAAAGTTGATAGAAGCAGAAGATACTTGAAGACGATGTAATCAGTCCATCACCCTTAAGTTTTGAGGTGGTCAGTCCCTCAGTCTGGAGAAGAGTATTGTTCCATAGTCTGAAACAATATGGAGTTGAAGTGATAGGATGGAGCCTATATACCGCCAGGAGGTGAGATGTAGGGCACTAGTAGATGTAAGAAGGTTGTCGCTGGAAGGTCAGGTCCCTCTCAAATCCAGCCATTCTCACTAGTAGAAGTTGACAAAGTTGATTTCAGGTCTGTACCAAGATACCCTTATGTTGCAGTGTCTGACAGAGTGAACATTCAAATGGTATAAAATACCGACAGGTTGTTAGGTAAGACACATATGCAACAGTAGGTATCTTTATTTCGAAACGTTTCGCCTACACAGTAGGCTTCTTCAGTCGAGTACAGAAAAGTTTATAGAAGCAGAAGATACTGTACTCGACTGAAGAAGCCTACTGTGTAGGCGAAACGTTTCGAAATAAAGATACCTAACTGTTGCATATGTGCCTTACCTAACAACCTGTCGGTATTTTATACCATTTGAATGTTAACCCCCAAGTCCTTTTCACAATCTGTATGGCTAAGTTCTACATTATTTAATTTATAAGTGCTAGGGTTATGGACACTCCAGAACCTTGCATTTATCTACATTGAACCGCATCTGCCACTTTGCTGACCAGGTATTGAGTTTGTCTAAATTCTCCTGAAGTTCCCTGATATCTACGTTTGAATCAATTATCCTACCTATCTTTGTATCATCGTCGAATTTGCTCATTTCACTAGTAATTCTCTCATCAAGATCATTGATATATATCATAAACAACAACGGGCCCAAGACTGATCCCTATGGAACGCCACTTGTTACAGATCCCTTACATAATTTACACCTGGAAAATCCTGAAGGGACTGGTCCCACACCTGCACACCGAAATGACTCCGTATGACAAGAAATTTGTCAGACGGTGCAAAATACGAACACCAAAAAGCAGGGACACGACGGGTACACTAAGAACTCAGAGAGTGTCAGGGTTTATCTTCAACGTCCTCACTCCATGCAAACCTCTGACAGTATTCAAGAGGCAACTGGACAAGTTAGTGAAACGAATGCCTGATCAACCGTGTGGCCAACACGGGAGGCCTGGTTTGGAACCGGGTCGCGGGGGCATTGGCCCCCAGAAACATCAGGTATATGTATATACAGAGAGAGAGAGAGAGAGAGAGAGAGAGAGAGAGAGAGAGAGAGAGAGAGAGAGAGAGAGAGAGAGAGAGAGAGAGAGAGAGAGAGATAGATTTCTTAAATTATCGCCAGACAAAGAGTAGGACACAGGATCGGTGTGAAAACACAGGATACTCTACTCATCACCATAACCAAGTCCTCGCGGAGGTCTTTATGCAAATGCAGACCTGAAATACACGTCTGGGGCGATGATTGCTAAACTGTGCCAACAAGAGTCTGTACAACTATTTACATGCTAGCTTTGTTAAGGACTCAACAAGGACTTGTTACTCGGGACTGACTGTAATTTGTCAGTATTTTCAAACTTTCTTTGGAACTGTACTTCAGCAAGAGAGAGTAAACTTAGCCTTGGGAATGACGGTTAGTATAACGTAAGCAACTGGTTGTAAACCCTTATTCTCTCAAGGGGTGTCTTGATAATGGTGAAGGAGCTCTTGATGCAGGGAATTTGAGATATTATCCTCCTCCTTAAATCAAGTCTGATTACCTCCCATTCCCCAGACCCTTACGGTAGTTGTGTTGCCGGAGCGGCTTGTGTATTGTGCGCCCCACGCTCATCCTGCCAGCGGTAGCGAAAAAGAAAAAAAACGATTACAGAGGTCAAAATGGGTTTTTGACAAATCCCACCGGGCATAGTTGGATAAAAAAAAATAGGTTATTTTATATATTACAGTTTCAAATAGCTAATGTATACAATATGAATATGCAATATAAAAAACAGAAAACAGTGGTCATTATCGGGTTACAGTCTCATTAACATTCAGTTCATTTATTTAACCGACCCAAAATGCGGATACAATTTCAAGATTTCATATATTTTATGATTAATAATGAAGTGATTTGCATATCTTGCAGGTTAGCCTGAAGGTGTCCTTCAGAGATTGAATGTTCGGACACTCTAAACTTCAGGGTTCCCCAGAGTGGTCAATATCAACCCCTAAGGGTCGATGAGACTATCTAAGGGGTTGACAAATGGCTGGGGGTCAAAAAGGGGGTCAGTAAATGTCTGGGGTCGTGCTTTGGTAATTACCCCTGGCTATGTGCAGTGGTTGTGCCATTTTTACTTACTTTCCCAAGTTCGCACTTGGTTGAAGCTGGTTTAAGCTAACATGTAGATGCAGTTCTAACTAATCAGAGAAACAGAGTGAACCTGGAAGAACCAGGTGACTTACCACTAAAACTCACCAATCACCAGCCAGATATCAGTGACCTTGTTGAGGGTCATCAGATGCAACCTTCACATTAATATCAATATTCCCAGTAAAAAGAAATATTAAATCTTATATTTTTCATAATTGAAATATTACCTATTTTTAAGAAGTCATTATTATTCATAGCCCTCTTAAAGTACATTTTATTAACTTATTTTCATATATTAAATGTTTGGGGGTCGATGAACATTCTGAAACTTAAGAACATAAGAAAGGAGGAACACTGCAGCAGGACTGTTGGCCCATATTAGGCAGGTCCTTTACAATCCTTCCCACTAACAAAATATTTGCCCAACCCAATTTTCAATGCTACGCAAATCTCACTCAAATCCAACCCCTCTCACTCATGTATTTATCTAACCTAAATTTTAAATTACCCAACGTTTTAGCTTCAATAACCCTACTAGGTAGACTGTCCCACTCATCAACTACCCTATTTCCAAACCAATACTTTCCTATAACCTTTCGAAATCTGAACTTATCCAATTTTAATCCATTATTGCAGGTTCTTTTTTGAAGGGATATCCTCAAAATCTTATTTATATCCCCTTTGTTAATACCCATCTTCCACTTATACACCTCGATCATGTCTCCCCTCATTCTTCGTCTTACAAGTGAATGTAGTTTAAGAGTCTTCAACCGTTCTTCTATGCTGGATGTTTTCTAGCGAATTTATATCCATTCTGCAATATGGAGAGGTGACATGTACTTAGCTCTGTGAAGGCCTGTTTGTATGCTCTCTCTGAATCTGAACCAGGATGCCCTCTCTTGAGCAACTTTACCAGCAGCTGAAAGAAGAGCTTAGGGTTGCTAAGCTGGAGATACGGCGATTAACGGAGGAGAACAAGAGGTTTCGTAGTAATCCTCCTGTTGCGAGTCCCCAGGTTAAGAGGGGAACTTTGTCAGTGGCCGGGCAACATGGAACCAAGCTGAGGATCAAGAAGACTGTTGGAGAGGTAGAAACAACGAGAAACCAGAAGGCTGCTGTGGAAACTTCCAACCCATTTTCGGTGCTACCTGACGAATGTGTTCTACTGGGAATGCCACAACGAGCTCCAAGGAAACCCCAACGAAGACCATCGATGACATCTTGATGAATTCCACAAGTGGAGTGTAGTGCTACCTAACGAATATGAGCCGACTACTGGGAACATCACGACGGACGTCGTCAAGGAAGGTAAAAACATTGTTGTTGTTGGGGATAGCCAGATTAGGTACATGGATAGGGCATTCTGCTTGAAAGATAGGAGTAGGAGGCAGAGAGTGTGTTTTCCTGGGGCTGGGATGAAGGATATTGTTAACCATTTGGATGACATTATGAGAGGTAATGGGAGCAATCCTATTATCTGTCTCAGTGCTGGAGGCAACGATGTTGGCAGATGTAGAAGTAAGGACCTGATTAGCAGGTATAGGTCAGCAATAGAGATAATTAAGAGGAAAGGCGGGAACCCTGTCATATGTGGTATTTTGCCAAGGAGAGGAGTTGGAAATGAATGGTTGTCCAGAGCAATTGGTGTCAATTGCTGGCTGGACAAATACTGTAAGGAAAATGCAGTAGCATTTATTGACAACTGGGACCTCTTCTATGGCAGAAATGACATGTATGCCAGGGATGGGGTTCATTATCTAGGTTTGGGATGGCAGCACTGGCCAACGCTTTGGAGGGACCTTTTAGGTCTTTAAACTAGGAATAGTTAGTAGTATGGGTTTTGGTGGGTAAACATTGAAGTCCCAGTGTAGTAATATGAGTACTAGGAGAACTAGTAATAGGCAAAATGAGGTGGATATTGGAAAGCCAGTGGCACTAGGTGACAAGGACAGTAATAGGTTTAGTGGAATAGCAGAAAGGAGCAGGAAGGGTAAAGAGAAAGGAGGGTCCTTAAATATATATTACACAAAAAGTCGTAGTGCTAGGAATAAGATGGACGAGTTGAGACTAGTTGCTAGTGCAGGTAACGTTGATGCATTTTCCTTAACCGAGACGTGGTTTAATTCAAAAAGTCGGGATATGCCTGCGGAATGTCACATTCAGGGTTTTAAATTGTTCCAAGTAGACAGAAGTATCGGGAAGGGGGGTGGGGTGGCACTGTATGTCCGAGATCGCTTGAACTGTTGCATAAAAATGGGTTTAAGTCTGAAGTAACACATGCAGTCTGTTTCGATAGAATTTTCAGAGGGACATGAAAAATTGATTTTAGGTGTGATACACCATCCCCTAAACTTAGATAGGGACCAATGGAGACTACTATGGGAGGAAATTGCTAAGGCCACAAGGCACGATAACGTAGTGTTACAAAAAACGCGATTCTAAAAGCTTAGAGATCTCCAGTGAACACTAGAAAGGACTGCCCTTCTAGCATCCAGCCTGTTACTGGGTTTTCGTAACAATTAGTCAGTATCCTTGTCCAATTATCCATTAGAATTCAGTATGATTCAATAGTGCTTCAGGATTACAACTGGTAGGCTACTAACTAGAGAAATTAAAATTCAATAAATTTATTAGGTCTAGAGGTATATTATATAATTAAATTAAATTAAATTAATCACAGTAATCAAAATAATAATAATCACTTCTCTCGTTTACAGTATTATTGTGCTGAAAGCACATATCACATTTATAATTCTTAAGTACCGTCTGGTACATTAACATTTAATAAGATATTACAAATATGTACAAGTAAGTTTGTGTATGCGTGTAAGTGCTCTAAGTAGTTCGCTATGTCTCAAGACTCGACTAGACTTAAACAAGTGACTGACAAAGTCCTCAAATAAACTAACTTCTTGACCAACTGGCAATCAGAACAGTCTGCTTGAACAATAAAAAGAATGCTAAGCCTAATAGCAATACAACAAGCAACTGCGACACAAAATCAGGAACAAGGAGATAATATAACGACACTAAGTAGGGACCATCAGCAGATCCTCCACAAAAGTCACCAAACTCCCATACTACTGAATCTAAGTTCAGCATAAGAAAATCCCCGACTGATAATATACAGATACCAGTACAAGTTAGGTCAGAAGCTACAGATCAGGACCTGAGTTGTTTAGAGTGTCTATGCGACACAACCTCAGTACAACGTCGAAAATCACTAAGTCTATACAGTGTTCTGTGAACAGAGTCTCCAGAACTAACAAGAATAATGAGACAGACAATCTGTCCAACCACAAAGAGAGTCTAGACCAGACTGAATACTTCAGGCGAGGTGAGGACACCTCCCCCCCCTCGATCACGTGATAGCTCCGTGGACAGCTGCAGCTCAGAAACAGAAGCCGGCAGTCTAACGAGCCACAAGCGATAATTACTTTAGTTAGACAATCAAGACTTGAACTGAGCACATATGTTACATCCTACCTAACAAAAGGAAGCTAAGTCAAATAATATAAAGCAATACATTTACGATTTAGCTATTATCGCAAATATAAGCAATATAAAATTATATGAAAAGGTAATATACATTATATTCATAATCATAATATACATTATATATATTGCAACCCATTCAGGGGTTGCAACACGTAGCAATTCTAGGAGACTTTAACTTTAGTCATGTTGATTGGAATTTCTTGACTGGGAATTTAGAATCAAACGACTTCTTAGTAGTTCAGGATTGTTTTTTGAAGCAGTTTGTGACAGAGCCTACAAGGGGAAATAACCTGCTTGACTTGGTTTTGGCAAACAAGGAAACACTTGTTAATAATTTAGAAATTACAGAGGAACTCGGCACAAGCGATCACAAATCAATTACCTTTAGCACTGAATGGATGTATGATAGTTGGGATAATTCAGTACTGGTCCCAGATTTTCGCTTAGCAGATTGATATGGGCTTAGAGAACACTTATCATCTGTGGACTGGGGTAACGAAGAGAGCTATCAGTATGACAACTTTCTTAACACAATACATGCTGCCCAAAAGACATTTATCCCATATAAGGAAATTAGATTGAATAGAAATGACCCCAAATGGATGAATAATAGGCTCAGATATCTTTTAGGACAAAAAAGGAATTTATAGGCGCATCAAAAGAGGTGAGGGTCATCTTATGAATCGGTATATTGACATTAAGAGGGACGTTGAAAAGGGAATAAGAAAAGCTAAACGGGACTATGAAATTAAAGTTGCTAGGGATTCGAAAACTAACCCAAAAAGTATTTTCCAGGTTTATAGAACAAAAGTTAGAGATAATATAGGTCCCCTTAAAAATAACTCTGGGCATCTCACTGACAACGAGAATGAAAGAAGATAAATTATGTAACATCACAGTCACTACCGAATTGGTTATCAAACAGATATACCGGTTAAAGCAAAATAAATCCCGGGCCCTGATGAACTTTTTTCAAGGGTTCTTAAAGAGTGTAAAATGGAACTTTGTGAACCATTGACTAATATTTTTAATATTTCTCTTCAAACAGGTGTAGTGTCTGATATGTGGAAGATGGCTAATGTAATTCCTATTTTTAAATTTAAGCAGGGGACAAGTCGTTACCGTCAAATTACCGCCCAATAAGCCTAACCTCAATTGTAGGCAAATTACTAGAGTCAATTATAGCTGATAATATAAGAAGCCATCTGGATAAGCCTAGCTTGATTAATGACATTCAGCATGGATTCACGAGGGGCCGTTCCTGCCTAACTAATTTATTAACCTTCTTCAGTAAAGCTTTTGAGGCCGTTGATCATGGTAAAGAATTCGATATTGTTTATTTAGATTTTAGTAAAGCTTTTGATAGACTGTTAAAAAAAGTGGCAGCTCATGGCATTGGGGGAATAGTGCTCTCATGGATCGAGTCATGGCTCACTAATAGGAAGCAGAGAGTATGCTTAAATGGGGTTAAATCCGAGTGGGGATCTGTAACAAGTGGCGTACCACAGGGATCAGTCTTAGGCCCGTTGTTGTTTATAATATATATCAATGATCTTGATGAGGGTATTACTAGTGATATGAGCAAATTCACCGATGACACAAAGATAGGTAGGATAATTGATTCAAACGTAGACGTTAGGGAACTTCAGGAGGATTTAGACAAACTGTATTCTTGGATAGAAAACTGGCAGATGCAGTTCAATGTAGATAAATGCAAGGTTCTGAAGCTCGGGAGTGTCCATAACCTTAGCACTTATAAGTTAAATAATGTAGAACTTAGCCATACAGCTTGCGAAAAGGACTTGGGGGTTATGGTGAGCAGCAACCTCAAACCAAGACAGCAGTGCCTAAGCGTACGTAATAAGGCAAATAGATTATTGGGATTTATATCAAGAAGTGTAAGCAACAGAAGACCAGAGGTTATACTGCAGCTTTATACATCATTAGTAAGGCCTCACCTAGATTATGCAGCTCAGTTCTGGTCTCCATATTACAGAATGGACATAAATTCGTTAGAAAACATTCAGCATAGAATGACTAAATTGGAGAATTGAGACACTTATGCAACACATGGGGATCTTTATTGAAGAAACATTTCGCCACACAGTGGCTTCATCAGTCCAATACAAAGTAGAAATGGGTAAGGAGAGGAGAAGTTTGAGGTAATCAGTCCCTCAACCTGGAATCGATGTGTTCAGTCCATCATTCTTGTAGGAAATGCAGCATGGGGCCAGAGAGGTGGCTTATATACTGCAGTGAGATGAGGTGAAGCAGGAGGAGGTGGGATCACAGTGGGACCTGCCACTAGTGTAAGTAGGTCGTCGTCCAAAGGTTGGGCAAGCGTTGAAGTCTTTGTACCAAGATCCCATGATGTTGCAGTGTCTGACAGATGTGATGAATGGTTTAGAAAACCGACAAGTTGAGGGACTGATTACCTCAAACTTCTCCTCTCCTTACCCATTTCTACTTTGTATTGGACTGATGAAGCCACTGTGTGGCGAAACGTTTCTTCAGTAAAGATTACCATGTGTTGCATAAGTGTCTCAATTCTTCAACTTGTCGTTTTTCTAAACCATTCATCACAATGACTAAATTAACGCAAAGCATTATAAATGTTCCTTATGAAGAAAGACTGAGGACTCTTAAATTACATTCACTTGTTAGACGAAGAATGAGGGGAGACATGAGCGAAGTGTATAAGTTTAAGATGGGTATTAATAAAGGGGATATAAATAAGGTCTTGAGGATATCTCTCCAGGAGAGAACCCGCAGTAATGAATTAAAATTAGACAAGTTTGTTTTAGAAAGGGTGTAGGAAAGCATTGGTTTGTAAATAGGTTAGTTGATGAGTGGAACCGTCTACCTAGTTGGGTTATTGAGGCTAAAATTGGGTAATTTCAAATTTAGGTTGGATAAATACATGAGTGAGAGGAGTTGGATTTGAGTGGACTTGCATATGAGAGTGGACAGTGTTATCAGAGCTTATTTCTTGGGTGGCATTGAAAACTGGATTGTAGATGAATGTTCTGAGAACCGACACGTTGATAAATTAGACACATGTGCAACTCTTGGGTATCTTTGTGGAAACGTTTTTCCACACAGTGGCTTCATCAGTCCATACACAGAAGAAACTTGAAGAACAGGAGGAGAATGAGGTAATCAGTCCCTCAACCTCGAGTCGATGTGGTCAATCAATTTTGAATAGAATACGGCATATGTGCAGAGAAGCAGCTTATAAACCGTAGGCAGGAGAGGCGCAGCAGTCGTTGGTGGTGTCACATTTGAAAATTGGGTTGGGCAAATGTTTTGTTAGTGGGATGGATTGTAAAAGACCTGCCTAGTTTGGGACAACAGGCCTGCTGCAGTGTCCCTCCTTTCTTATGATCTTATGATTCCACTATGATCCTGCCTCCTGCTTCGCCTCACCTGACTACAGTATATAAACCACTTCTGCTGTATGCTGCACTTTCTACAAGAGTGATGGTCTGAACACATTGATTCCAGGCTGAGGGACTGATTACCTCAAACTCCTAACCTTACCTAGGGATTGCTGTCTTGGTTACCATAACCCTCAAGTCTTTTTCGCAATCTGTTTGGCTAAGTTCTGCGTTGTGAAGAATGGTTGGACTGATGAAGCCACTGTGTGGCGAAACGTTTCCTCAATAAAGACTGCCATATGTTGCGTGTCTCAATTTTCAACTTTAAGTTCTACATTATTTAATTGATAAGTACTAGAGTTATGGACACTCCCGAGCTTCAGAACCTTGCATTTATCTACATTAAACTGCATCTGCCACTTTTCTGACCAGGAATAGAGTTTGTCTAAATTCTCCTGAAGTTCCTTAACATCTACGTTTGAAACAATTACCCTACCTATCTTTGGGTCATCAGCGAATTTGCTCATATCACTTGTAATTCCCTCATCAAGGTCATTGATATTATAAACAAAAACGATATTATAAACAACAACTTGCCTAACCTTATTATAGCAAGCGCAATTTAATTTAGCCTAATCCAAGATAAGTTTTCAATAATTTAATAACAAACAAACACAGTAAAATATTTTTTTTTAGTTAGGTTCAGAATGATTTTTGCAAAATTATTGCGCACATAAATTATTTTCGCTTGCTGTATTCGGCAGGATGAGTGTTGCTATTTATGCCAAAATAGCAAGTTTATCTATTCGGCGGGGACACACACACACATATATATATATATATATATATATATATATATATATATATTTATATATATATATATATATATATATATATTATATATATATATACAACCACTGTGAAAGAATAGAGAAATTCCAAGCGCATTCGTGACTACTCATATTATCAAGGATTGTTCCTTGATAATGTGAGTAGTCACGAAAACACTTGGAATAACTCTATTCTTTCTCAGTAGTTGTTTTGCATATTCTAAAATCACCTGTTTACTGTGATCTTATTGCATACATGCATATATATATATATATATATATATATATATATATATATATATTATATATATATTATATTATATATTAGGTAGTAGGTTGGTAGACAGCAACCACCCAGGGAAGTACTACCGTCCTGCCAGATGACTGTGAAACAAAAACCTGTAACTGTTTTGCATGATGGTAGGATTGCTAGATAACAGGGATATCTTGCTACTCCTACTTACACTTTGGTCACGCATCACAGACCACGCACATGCATATATATATACATACATCTAGGTTTTTCTCCTTTTTCTAAATAGCTCTTGTTCTTCTTTATTTCTTCTATTGTCCATGGGGAAGTGGAAAAGAATCTTTCCTCCGTAAGCCATGCGTGTCGTATGAGGCGACTAAAATGCCGGGAGCAATGGGCTAGTAACCCCTTCTCCTGTAGACATTTATTAAAAAAGAGAAGAAGAAAAACTTTATAAAACTGGGATGCTTAAATGTGCGTGGATGTAGTGCGGATGACAAGAAACAGATGATTGCTGATGTTATGAATGAAAAGAAGTTGGATGTCCTGGCCCTAAGCGAAACAAAGCTGAAGGGGGTAGGAGAGTTTCAGTGGGGGGAAATAAATGGGATTAAATCTGGAGTATCTGAGAGAGTTAGAGCAAAGGAAGGGGTAGCAGTAATGTTAAATGATCAGTTATGGAAGGAGAAAAGAGAGTATGAATGTGTAAATTCAAGAATTATGTGGATTAAAGTAAAGGTTGGATGCGAGAAGGTCATAATAAGCGTGTATGCACCGGGGAGAAGAGAGGAATGCAGAGGAGAGAGAGAGAGATTTTGGGAGATGTTAAGTGAATGTATAGGAGCCTTTAAACCCAAAGTGAGAGAGAAATTGTGGTAGGGACTGAATGCTAAAGTAGGAGAAACTTTTAGAGAGGGTGTGGTAGGTAAGTTTGGGGGCCGGGTGTAAATGATAATGGGAGCCCTTTGGATTGAACTTTGTATAGAAAGGGGTTTAGTTATAGGTAATACATTTTTAAGAAAAAGGGATAAATAAGTATACAAGATATGATGTAGGGCAAAATGACAGTAGTTTGTTGGATTATTTTATTGGTAGATAAAACTTTTGATTTTAGACTTCGGGAAACGTACATGTTTATAGAGGGGCCACAGATATATCAGATCACTTTCTAGTTGTAGCTACACTGAGAGTAAAAGGTAGATGGGATAACAAGGAGAATAGAAGCACCAGGGAAGAGATAGGTGAAGGCTTATAAACTAAAAGGGGGAGGCAGTTAGGGTAAGATATAAACAGCTATTGGAGGATAGATGGGCTAATGAGAGCATAGGAAATGGGGTCGAAGAGGTATGGGGTAGGTTTAAAAATGTAGTGTTAGTGTTCAGCAGAAGTTTGTGGTTACAGGAAAGTGGGTGCAGGAGGGAAGAGGAGCGATTGGTGGAATGATTTTAAAGAGAGTAGAAGGGAGAAAAAAGTTAGCATATGAGAAGTTTTTTTTCAAAGTAGAAGTGATGCAAGGAGGGAAGAGTATATGGAGAAAAGAGAGAGGTTAAGAGAAGTGGTGAAGCAATGTAAAAAAAGAGCAAATGAGAGAGTGGGTGAGATGTTATCAACAAATTTTGTTGAAAATAAGAAAAAGTTTTGGAGTGAGATTAAAAGTTAAGAAAGCCCAGAGAACAAATGGATTTGTCAGTTAAAAATAGGAGAGGAGAGTTATTAAATGGAGAGTTTGAGGTATTGGGAAGATGGAGGGAATATTTTGAGGAATTGTTAAATGTTGATGAAGATAGGGAAGCTGTGATTTCGTGTATAGGGCAAGGAGGAATAACATCTTGTAGGAGTGAGGAAGAGCCAGTTGTGAGAGTGGGGGAAGTTCGTGAGGCAGTAGGTAAAATGAAAGGGGGAAAGGGCACCCGGGGGATTGATGGGATAAAGATAGAAATGTTAAAAGCAGGTGGGGATATAGTTTTGGAGGGGTTGGTGCAATTTATTTAATAAATGTATGGAAGAGGGTAAGGTACTAGGGTTGGGCAGAGAGCATGCATAGTTCCTTTGTATATAGGTAAAGGGGATAAAAGAGAGTGCAAAAATTATAGGGGGATAAGTCGTGAGTATACCTGGTAAAGTGTATGGTAGAGTTATAATTGAAAGAATTAAGAGTAAGACGGAGAATAGGATAGCAGATGAACAAGGGGCTTTAGGAAAGGTAGGGGGTGTGTGGACCAGGTGTTTACAGTGAAACATAAAAAGTGAACAGTATTTAGATAAGGCTAAGAGGTCTTTGTGGCATTTATGGATTTGGAAAAGGCGTATGACAGGGTGGATAGGGGGGCAATGTGGCAGATGTTGCAAGTGTATGGTGTAGGAGGTGGGTTACTGGAAAGCAGTGAAGAGTTTTTCCCGAGGATAGTGAGGCTCAAGTTAGAGTATGTAGGAAGGAGGAAATTTTTCCCAGTAAAAGTAGGCCTTAGACAGGGATGTGTGATGTCAACCCCTGGTTGTTTAATATATTTATAGATGGGGTTGTAAGAGAAGTAAATGCGAGGGTCTTGGCAAGAGGCGTGGAGTTAAAAGATAAAGAATCACACACAAAGTGGGAGTTGTCACAGCTGCTCTTTGCTGATGACACTGTGCTCTTGGGAGATTCTGAAGAGAAGTTGCAGAGATTGGTGGATGAATTTGGTAGGGTGTGCAAAAGAAGAAAATTAAAGGTGAATACAGGAAAGAGTTAAGGTTATGAGGATAACTAAAAGATTAGGTGATGAAAGATTGGATATCAAAATTGGAGGGAGAGAGTATGGAGGGGTGAACGTATTCAGATATTTGGGAGTGGACGTGTCAGCGGATGGGTCTATGAAAGATGAGGTGAATCATAGAATTGATGAGGGAAAAAGAGTGAGTGGTGCCTTAGGAGTCTGTGGAGACAAAGAACTTTGTCCTTGGAGGCAAAGAGGGGAATGTATGAGAGTATAGTTTTTCCAACACTTTATATGGGTGTGAAGCGTGGGTGATGAATGTCGCAGCGAGGGAAAAGGCTGGAGGCAGTGGAGGGTGTCATGTCTGAGGGCAATGTGTGGTGTGGATATAAGGCAGAGAATTCGTAGTTTTGGGAAATTAGGAGGAGGTGCGGGATTACCAAAACTGTTGTCCAGAGGGCTGGGGGAAGGTTGTTGAGGGGTTCGGAAAGTAGAGAGAATGGAGCGAAAAAAGAATGACTTCAAAAGGGGTATGTTGTAGTGGAAGGAAGGGGGTTTTGGGGTCGGCTAGGAAAGGTTGGAGGGGGGGGGGTTAAAGGAGGTTTTGTGTGCGAGGGGCTTGGACTTCCAGCAGGCATGCGGAGCGTTTTTGATAGGAGTGAATGGAGACAAATTTTTTTTTAATATTTGCGGCGTTGGAGGTGAGCAAAGTAACATTTAAAAGGGGATTCAGGGAAACCGGGGGGCCGGGGACTTGAGTCCTGGAGAGGGAAGACAGTGCCTGCACTCTAAGGGGGGGTTTTAAAGTTGCATTTAAAAACTGTAGTGTAAAGCCCCTTCTGGCAAACGTGTGGAGTGAATGATGGTGAAAGTTTTTCTTTTTGGGCCCCCCTGCCTTTGTGGGAATCGGGCCCGTGTGATAATAAAATAAATAATAATTAATATATATATTATTAATAATAATATATTAAATATATATATTTTATAATAATAATATCGTAATCTTTTAACACGAACGAGTGATTTTTGAATCAATAACTACACTGCGATTAGCCCAGGAATTTGAACCCTGCCGTTTTCGCTGCCCCATGGTGAGCGAAAATCACACTGACGTCTAATCCCTGGACCCCGCAGTCGTACTTTTTATGACTAAGAATAAGAAAATATATAGTGGGAGGATGGGTTAATTGGTGTCATTGGGTCGGGGTTTTAAAACTTGCGTAACTTTGGGGATGGATGGGTTGATAAAGGGCCGCCTTTTAGGGCCAGGGCTTAAATTTTTCTAACAGTAAGTATTGTAACTATTGACATTGTTTAAAATTTGAACATGTGCAACTCTTGGGGATCTTTTTGGGGAAAAGTTTGCCCCAGTGGGTTCATCAGTCCATACAAAAAGGGAAACTTTAAGAACAGGAGGAGAATGAGGTAATCAGTCCCTCAGCCTTGAGTCGATGTGGTCAGTCCATCAATCTTGAATAGAATACGGCATATGAGCGGAGAAGCAGCTTATAAACCGTAGACAAGAAAGGTGCAGCAGTCGTAGGTGGTGTCACATTTGTCCAATGTGGAAGTAGGTCGTGCCCAAGGGTGACCTGTACTTAACTCTGTGAAGAAGTGTCTTGTGTGCTCCCGTGGACTGAAATAAGATGCCCTCCATCGAGCAACTTTACCAGCAGCTTAAGGAAGAATTGAGGGTGGTGAAGATGGAGATACGGCGATTGACCGAGGAAAACAAGAGGATTAGTAGTAGTCCTCCTGTTTCGAGTCCTCAGGTCACGAAGGGATGGTGGTCAGTGACTGGCCAGCAGGGGACAAAGTTGATGATCAAGAAGACAAATGGAAAGCCAGAAACGATGAAGAAGAAAGAGACTGCTGTAGAAACTGTTGTGGAAACTTCCAACGCATTCTCGTTGCTACCCGACGAATGTGAGTCGACTACTGGGATAGTCACGACGAACGACAACAAGGAAGGTAAGAATATTGTTGTTGTTGGGGATAGCCAGGTTAGATACATGGATAGGGCATTCTGCTTGAAGGACAGGAGTAGGAGACAGAGGCCTTGCTTTCCTGGGGCTGGGATGGAGGACATTGTTAGCCGGCTTGACAACATCATGAACGGTAATGGGATCAATCCTATTATTTGTTTCAGTGCCAGAGGCAATGATGTAGGCAAGCATAGAAGTGAGGATTTAGTTAGAAAGTTCAGGACAGCTATAGATATAATTAGGATGAAGGGGGGGCGCCCTGTTATATGTGGCATTTTGCCAAGAAGAGGTGTTGGTAATGAATGGTTGTCCAGAGCAATTGGTATTAATTGTTGGCTGGATAAACACTGTAAGGATAATGCAGTACCATTCATTGACAACTGGGACAACTTCTATGGCCGAAATGACATGTATGCCAGGGATTGGGTTCACTTATCCAGGGCAGGTGCAAGTTTTCTTGCTAACTCAGTTGAGGGGGTTGTTAGGACTTTAAACTAGGATTAGTTAGAAGTATGGGTTTAGAAATGATAAATAATGAGTATGGATATATTGACTTATGCTCTGATATTAAGAATCTTAATAGTAACTGTCATGGAGTAACTCTAGGTAATGATAATTTTAGAAATAGTGTAAAAACAAAGATGTATAGGAAAAATGTGCTGAAGAAAAAACATATGATGGTATTTTATGCTAACAGTCGAAGTGCAAGAAATAAAATTAATGAACTACGTTTGGTAGCATGTGCTGGGAACTTTGATATCATTGCATTAACTGAAACGTGGTATGATTTAAAGAGCCGGGATATGACTGCTGAGTGTAATATTCAGGGATTTAAGTTGTTCAATGTGGATAGATGTGGTGGGAAGGGGGGAGGAGTTGCATTGTATGTTCGAGAAAATATTAATTGTTGCATAAAAACAGGTATAAAAATAGATGGAGCAGTAACAGAATCTGTTTGGGTAGAGTTTGTAGAGGATCAAGAAAAGCTAATTCTAGGTGTAATATACCGACCTCCAGGCTTGGATCACGACAGAGGGAGACTTCTTTGGGGCGAAATTGTTAGGGCTTCTAGACACAATAACATAGTCATAGTAGGGAACTTTAACTTTAGTCAAATTGACTGGAATTCTTTGACAGGTAATCTAGAGTCCAGTGACTTTATGGAAACAGTTCACGACTGTTTTCTGAAGCAGACCGTAACAGAGCCTACCAGGGGTAATAATTTGCTAGACCTAGTCTTGTCAAATAAGGAAACACTCGTGAATAATCTGGAGATCACTGAAGAGCTAGGCGCAAGGGATCACAAATCCATCACTTTTAGCATTAACTGGGAATGCAAGAATAATGATAATACAGTAAAAATCCCTGATTTCCGTTCTGCCGACTATAATGGACTTAAGGAACATCTGTCTAATCTTGATTGGGGTTATCTAGCTAATGATTTTATTGGCGATGATCATTTATATGATTATGAAGGGATCTGCTTTTATGATTTTTTTCTTAATAATGTACACCGTGCCCAGAATATATACATTCCCCAGAGAGATATTAGGTCTAATAATAACAATCCCAAATGGGTTAACAGTAGGTTAAAGCATCTATTAGGGGAGAAAAGGGGAATTTATAGGCGCATCAGAAGAGGAGAGGTTAACCTTATTGACCAATATGTTCAGCTTAAAAGAAAGAAAAAAAAAGGGATTAGAAAGGCAAACCTGACTATGAAATTAGAGTTGCTAGTGAATCAAAGACTAATCCAGAGGGGTTCTTTCAAGTGTATAGGACGAAGGTGAAGGAAAAAGTAGGACCTCTGAAAATTGGGAATGGACAGCTGACGGATAACGAACTGGAAATGTGTTCCTTATTTAATGACTATTTTTTGTCAGTTTTTACACAGGAAAATGTAAATGAGATTCCAGTAATTAACAATTATTTAGTTCCTGATGAATTTAAATTAACCAATATTACTGTCAGGAGGGACATGGTTATTAAACAGATAGACAAACTGAAGCAAAATAAGTCCCCGGGACACGATGAGTTTTTTCCAGGGTACTTAAGGAATGCAAGATAGAGCTCAGTCAGCAATTAACGAGTGTGTTTAATGTGTCCATCCTTACCGATGTTGCCCCAGAGTTGTGGAAGATGGCTAATGTGGTTCCTATATTCAAATCAGGGGATAAGTCCGTTCCTTCAAATTACCGTCCAATAAGCCTGACATCTATAGTGGGCAAGGTACTTGAATCAATTATAGCTGACATTATTAGATGTCACATTGAAGAGCAGAACTTGATAAATGAATCTCAGCATGGATTCACGAGCGGTCGTTCCTGCTTGACAAACTTGCTGAGGTTCTTTAGTAGAACATTTGAGGCAGTAGACAGTGATAAGGAATATGATATTGTTTATTTGGATTTTAGAAAAGCCTTCGATAGAGTACCTCACAGGAGACTCTTGAAAAAAGTGGCAGCTCATGGTATAGGAGGTAAAGTTCTAGCATGGATAGAGGCATGGCTTACCAATAGAAAGCAGAGAGTTACCATTAATGGAGTGAAATCTGAATGGGGATTAGTCACTAGTGGCATTCCACAAGGATCAGTTTTAGGCCCTCTCTTGTTCATAATTTATATTAATGACCTTGACGTCAGTGGTGACGTGTACTTAGCTCTGTGAAGACCTGTTTGTGTGCTCGCTGTGAATTTGAACCAGGATGCCCTCTCTTGAGCAACTTTACAAGCAGCTGAGAGAAGAGCTCAGAGTTGCTAAGCTGGAGATACGGCGATTAACGGAGGAGAACAAGAGGATTCGTTGTAATCCTCCTGTTGTGAGTCCCCAGGTTAAGAGGGGAGCTTGGTCAGTGGCCGGGCAACATGGAACCTAGTTGAAGATCAAGAAAACAGTTTGAGAGGCAGAGACAAAGAGAAACCAGAAGACTACCATGGAAACTTCCAACCCATTTTCGGTGCTACCTGACGAATGTGAGTGTTCTACTAGGAAGCCACAAAAGAGCACTAAAGGGAAAAACTGGCAGAGTGGTGAGAACCCAAAAAA
>NC_069463.1:27779215-27815005 GCF_026875155.1 Cherax quadricarinatus
CCTGAGTAGATCTATAGCATGAACGTAAATAAGTGTGTTTATGGAGCAACTTGCAATGTCAACAGACTGACTAATGTTGTTGTGGCCAGGCTGAGGCTTGGTTACAAGTACTTCTGGTAGTTTGGCACACACACACATGATGATCAACCAAATGCAAAATATGTGGCCAGCCCTATGGTCACTATCTTGAACACTATGTGCTTAATTGTTCACATATTGAGGAATATAGAGATAGACGCTATAATAACCTATGTGACATGTCAAGATATCTTATTAATGAAAATAAGATACCAGATGTATTAAGCAAATTTCTTAAATTTGCTTATAGAAGATGTACTTCTCTTAACCCTTTTGGGGCCTAATTCCTAAGCCTTTTTTATGGATGCGCTACCATCCACAAAATGGATACGGGGTACACAGTAAACTAGCCATTACAGTCCACGGGATGGATATGGAGTGCATAATAAATTGGCAACTACGGAGACAAAATATAATTTGTTAAACTCTGTGATTAAGAATTCCTAACTACTTTAGAATTGTACTTTTTATGTTGTTTCAGCATTTAAGTACGTCTTCTCAAACACTGCATTTGTGGTAACAAGCCGACAGCAACATTATTGAATCTAGTTGGATTAATACAAGCGCTGGACTCTTCAGACTTGATGAAGTATTAATCAGTCATATTCCAGATCACTCAGACTCACTATTTGAGAAGAATCTATGTAATGAAGGCCACACTTAGGGATTTAAATAAAAATGCAGTTGCTTTAACTTAAATTTATAAATATTAAAGTTGAATTGTGCCTAAAAACGTTTTCTAAACTAACACAATTAATTTTTATTCGCAATGTTAGACTATTAAGTGCATTTTTTTCGGTTACATGTAAACACATGTAAACAACTCTCAGGGAAGGTTCCTTGATGTTGGTGAGGGGCTTTTGATTTAGGGAATTGGATCTGTGTTCCGGTTCCCCGAATTAAGCCTGAATGCTTTCCACATCCCCCCCCCCCAGGCGCTGTATAATCCTACGAGTTTAGCGCTCCCCCCTTGATTATAATAATGTCGTGTAAACAGAGGCTTAGACGGGGACTCGAACCATGGTCCTGGTATGCAGCGAGCCCAACGCTCTACCACAAAGCTACGAAGCTTAAGATAGGAAGACTTTATAGACAGTACTTCTGTGACTTGCCTGTGACCCTACTGTCTCTTCCCACAGCAACAGAAGCTTGCACGGTACATCTCCTCTCACACCCTTCAAGATAAGTTGTGATGAACGACTGTCAGTGAATAAACAGAATAGTTTAAGCTCATGCTCACACACCCACATTATGTTGTCACCAGTTTATTCTTGTAAATTCCTCTCATTGCCTTCACAGATATACAGATTTATTTCCACAGATGTCTCAACACACCACCTACTTCCCTTCCTCTCACATATTCTATGGGTCACTCTTTTTCCTAGACCCATCTGTCGACCTGTTCTCTTCCAAATCTTTTAAGTTATTCACTTCCTCTATACTCCCTCCAGTCTGATAATTAATCTTTCATTGCCTAGATTTTTGTTAGTCTCAACACTTTGCTCTCTCCTAAGCTCATGCTTAGTTTTCTTTCACACACCTTCCCATTTTTTTCCATTCTTTTCAGCTTCCCTTCAGAATCTTCAAAAAGAATTCTCTCTCTCTCTCTCTCTCTCTCTCTCTCTCTCTCTCTCTCTCTCTCTCTCTCTCTCTCTCTCTCTCTCTACACAAGGGTTTTATCAGGATTAGGTTAAGTGTTCCTACTTTGATTTACAAGGTAAGAGCTGCTACCAACCTCAGCTCATTTGAAAGCCTTTTTATTGTATGAAACATACAAATAGGGTATAGGATGAAGTTGGAATCATGTGTGGGTCAGCAATTTCATTTGGTCAACCGACTTTATTTCAAAATGGTATACAATACCGACAGGTTGGTAGGTAAGACACATAGGCAACATTTAGGCAACTTTATTCCGAAACGTTTCGCCTACACAGTAGGCTTCTTCAGTCGAGTAGAGAAAGTAGGCAGGAGCAGTAGAGATGTGAAGATGATGTAATCAGTCCATCACCCTTGAAGTCGCAGATTTGAGGTTGTCAGTCCCTCAGCCTGGAGAAGTTCTGTTCCAAAGTCTGGAACTAACTGAAGATCAAGCGACAGTGTTGAGACTTAAATACTGTCGGAAGAAGAAGTGCAGAGTAGTAGTAGTGAGAATGTAGTTACTGAGAGGTCATGTCCCTCTCAGATCAAACAATTCTCTCTTGAAAAAGTTGTCCAAGGTGTTTTCTCTTCTGTACCAAGATGCCATTGTGTTGCAGTGTCTGACAGAGTGAACATCGTCTTAACATCTCTACTGCTCCTGCCTACTTTCTGTATTCGACTGAAGAAGCCTACTGTGTAGGCGAAAAGTTTCGGAATAAAGTTGCCTAAATGTTGCCTATGTGTCTTACCTACCGACTTTATTTCTTCGGTGTCGTTATGCTGTACGGACGTGCTCCAGACTAGAGACGGTTTAGGAATGAATGATCTCAGATGAAGTGATATTCTTGAGAAGTGTACAGCCAGAGTGTAGGTGCTGCTTGCTGCCCGTCATGTTGTGTAGAAACAGTCTTCTCGCTGTTCGCGAAGTGACAGTAAGGCCACCCACAACCCTTCTGTGTTGAAGGCTCTTCTGAAATGACAGATCTATCCAAGCCGGGTCCAGACGAGACATGTGTCGTCTTAATTGTTCTTTATTCTGTTGAGATGTCGTAGGTGAGATAGGTGGACAGGCAATCCAAGAAAGTGGAGCATACTCAAGGAGTGAGCACACTTGTGTCTCATAGTCTTGCAAGTTACGTCTTAGTGCTGTTAACTTCTTGGCTGACCTGCTGCCAAGATTCTTCATAGTTCTGAATCAAATTTCACACCAAGGATATCAACTTCGTCCCAGGTACTAACACTCCCATTCATTCTCACCACTGCTCCAGCATTACTATCATAAGAACATAAGAAAGAAGGAACACTGTAGCAATCCTCTTGGCCCATACTGGGCAGATCTTTCACAAGTCCAACCCACTAATAGAACACTTGCCCAACCCATTTTCAACGCCACCCAGGCAATAAGCTCAGATAAATCTTGTTGACTCTGTCCTGTTGAGAACTACTCTTAGGGATCTACCTTGAAGGCAGGGCAAGCGACTCTTAGTGCAGTTTTGCCAAGAATCCCTGGTGCCATACCCGTTCGAAAGCACCAGCAATGTTCAGTGCTACCACACAGCTAATCTTGGAGTCATCGCTACTGGTGCCACGAAGTAGAGAGGTTTTAACAGCAGATCAGTAGCACAGTGATCTTCTCTGAAGCCATATCGAAGGTCACAAAAAAGTGAGTGGTAGTCATTTGCCCTGAGATTATTGTCTCAAGAATCTTGCCATTGGTTGACAGGAGTAACACTGGTTTGTAAAGAACAAAAATGCACAATACCGTGACTGGAACAATACACAAATGACCAACACATAGGAGAAAGGAGCTTACGACGACGTTTCGGTCCATCTTGGGCCATTTACAAAGTCACACACAGAAATGAGAGGAAGAGGCAATATATATAGGCCACCTGGCAGGGACGGAACAAAAGAAGTGGGAGTAGTAGTAGCAGAGGTAAGGCAGGTAGTGAAGTAGTAGTTGTAGTGTAAAATAGGGAGAGTGTTTGGTGTGACAAGAATAGAAAGGGGGAGAGAAAAAGGAGGCAAAAGTGAAGGTAGGCGCCAAAGGTAGTAAGTAGTAGTAGTAGTGGAGTCAGTCAAAGGCGAAGAAAGAGGAGCACTGCAGGGGAGCTAAGAGCCTACAATGGGTAAAATAAAAAACACGGGGAGGGGAAGTAAAGGACCACACATCCAAGGCGAAGAAAGAAAACTCAAAACAAGAAAACGGAAAATTTCTGAAAGGGGAAGAGGTAGAAAGATAATGAGAATGAAAGAATCAGGTTAAGTCACTGGTGTTCTGAAGTTTGGAGAATTTTACAATGTAATGGGAAAGGAAGACGTCTACAGAGACAAAGCCATGACTAAGATTCATATAAGGAAAGTTGTGTATAAGGGAGGATTCAACCAGATGGCGAATGTGAAAGCTAGAATTCGGTTACAGTTTTAGCAGACCAGTCAGTAGGATGACTGTGATCTCTGACATGACCGAAAAGAGCGTTGTTGGTGTTGGCAAGCCTAACACTACTTATGTGCTTCCTGAGTCTGTCAGAAAGAGATCGGTCAGTTTCTCCAAAGTACTGAAGAGGACAAGAGGAATATGAAATAGAGTAGACACCAGGAGCATCCATAACAGGAGTAGAGGTACGAACTAGATTAGTGCGAAGGGTGTTAGTCTGACGAAAGTGAGTTTGATGTCTAAGGAACAGAGAGAGTTGTTCAGATTAGAAAGACTGGAAATATAAGGAAGGCAGAGAACAGGAGATTTCCCAGGAATAGAGAGTTTGGGACAGAAGAAATTCCGTTCAGCACGTGAGAAGGCAGAGTTCATGAAATGGAAGGGTAGCCAAGACAAGATAATGTATTATGAAGAGTGGAAATTTACGATTCAAGGAACTGAGGATCACAAATGCGGAGAAAGAAAGAAAAAAGAACACTTTTTTTTTTTTTTTTTTTTTTTGAC
Organism: Cherax quadricarinatus; assembly: GCF_026875155.1. Lineage (NCBI taxonomy): Eukaryota > Metazoa > Arthropoda > Malacostraca > Decapoda > Parastacidae > Cherax > Cherax quadricarinatus. The sequence continues at coordinate 27,783,873 of NC_069463.1, forward strand.
AGGAAGCATGACAAGAAAAGTTATGAATGTACGTGCCACTGTGCATAAGCTTGCGACACATGGAAAAGGCAAAGCCTGTATTCGAGAGATGGACATGAACATCAAGGAAAGGAAGGAAATAATTAGATATCCACTCAGCTTTAAACTTGATGGAAGGAGCAAGATTATTAAGGGGATCGAGAAATAGTTGGAAGAGACTAGAGTCATGAGGCGGCGGCTGCTGCTGCTGCTGCTGCTGCTGCTGCTGCTGCTGCTGCTGCTGCTTCTGCTGCTTCTGCTTCTTCTTCTTCTGCTGCTTCTTCTTCTGCTGCTTCTTCTTCTGCTTCTTCTTCTTCTGCTTCTTCTTCTCTTGTCCCGTCCCTGCCAGCTGGCCTATGTATACTGCCTCTTTCTCTCCTTTCTGTTAGTGTGACTTTGTAAATGGTCCAAGACTTACCGAAACGTCGTCGTAAGCGCCTCTCTTATATGTGTGGGCTGTTTGTGCATTGGTCTGTAGTTGCTGATTTCAGCTCTGCTCTTCTTTGTATGAACAGGGACTAACTACATTTGCCTCTTTCCAAAGGGAAGGCCATTTACACTGCCAGGCAGTGCTGAAAGATGCGAGTTAGAGATGATGCTCGCTGGTCTGCAGATCAACCCAGCTATCTTTGGCTCACTTTGGATCACAGAAGATATACTTCATCCTGCTTTATTGTCACACTTGACAATTATGACACAGTTCTTGCGGCTAGCAAAGGAAGTTTTCTTACTGGATCAGGAACTTGCATCTTGGCAGCAAAGTCTTCAGCAAAGAGTTCAGTTTTTTTTTTTTGAGAATGCTAGTAGAAACAGGCCCAGCCGTGTAGCTCCAGTTTTGGTCTTCCTCCATTTGCCAACAGGTTTGCCTATCCAGGTTTCTGTTATAGTGGGATGCCTTGTTTGTACTTAGCAGTAGCTGTTTTTCGACAACGAAAGCCAAACCAAAGTTGATCTGAAGGCTTCGTCACATACTGCCAGTGAGGGATGTATTTTTGGTTGATATTAAGGATATGTTCAGTGAAGGCATTAACTTGGTTATCAACGCCACCTTGAAGAAGAACACTCTAATCAGAGGCAGAAAGTCCCAAGCAAAGGGCTGGCCAGTTTCCTCTTTCCCACAGCCAGGCTGTGCGTGATGATTCTTCATTCTCTTGGTATCTTCGGTGTCGTAAAGACAGCTTTGTGATCAGATGATCCTACATAGCCAAGGGGTTTGCAAGTGGCTATGCCTTCAACAGATCACTCACTACTAAATCAAAGGAGGAGCCGGAGATGTGAGTATAGAAACCAATCATTTTTTTCATGTAAAACTCTGTAAGGGGAATCATAAAAAATATCTCTATATAAAATGTTGGTTAAGGTCACCAACAATTATAATATGTTGACATTTTTGCTGAGGCAGAATGGGGGTCCACATTTTTCATCAGGAAGTTGATGGGGTCTGCTGCTGCCATTGAGATGTGTACATTATACACTCTAGTACAGAGGTACTAGAGTTTATGCATAGCTTGAACATCATTTCAAGGTGATTATGAATGGCAACATCAATGAGCTGGTCATGTACAATTTTAGAAAAGTGTATGGCAACGCATCCTCTTTCACCTTGCCTCTCTCTCTCCTTATCCACGAGGTGTAAGCAACAATTCTAATATTTTTTTCCGGAGTCCTGTCGTTCAAAAATGCCTCAACAGGGTTCATGCCGAAAATCCAGTTCTCACCTAATTGTACTCACCTAATTGTAGTTGCAGGGATCGAGACTCAGCACCTGGCCCCGCCTCTGCAATGAACGCTACTAGGTCCTCTCTCTCCCTGCTCTATGAGCTTTATCATACCTCGTCTTAAAGCTATGTATTGTTCCTGCCTCCACTACATCACTCGCCAGACTGTTCCACTTCCTCACCACTCTATGACTGAAGAAATGCTTCCTAACATCCCTGTGACTCGTCTGAGTCTTAACTTCCAAGAGTGACCCCTCGTTTCCGTGTCCCCTCTCTGGAACATCTTGTCTCTGTCCACCTTGTCTATTCCACGCAGTATTTTGCATGTCGTTATCATGTCTCCCCTAACCCTCCTGTTCTCCAGTGTCGTCAGGCCGATTTCCCCAACCTTTCTTCATAGGACATTCCCCTTACTCCGGAACCAACCTGTTACAAACCTTTGCAATTTCTCTAAATTTCTTAACGTGCATGACCCGTGCGGGTTCCAAACTGGTGCTGCATACTCCAGTATGGGCCTACGTACACGGTGTACAGTGTCTTGAAGATTCCTGACTTAGGTACGGAATGCTAATCTCAGGTTTGCCAGGCGCCCATATGCTGCAGCAGTTTCTGGTTGATGTGTGCTTCGGAACATGTTCGGTGTTATGCTCACACCAAGATCTTTCTCCTTGACGAGGTTTGCAGTCGTTGGCCGCCTAGCCTTACTCTGCGGTTTCCTTGCCCTTCCCCGATCTCATGACTTTGCATTTGCAGGTGTTGAATTCGAGAAGCCAGTTTGCTGGACCACGTGTCCAGCCTGTCCAGGTCTCTTTGAAGTCCTGCCTGATCCTCAACTGATTTATTTAATTCTTCTCATTAACTTCACATCATCTGCGAACAGGGACACTTCTGAGTCTATCCTTCCATCATGTCATTCACATATTCCAAAATAGCAGTGATCCTAGGACCGACCCCTATGAGACCCCGCCTCGTCACAGGTGCCCACTGTGATACCTCATCACATACCATGACTTTGTTGCCTCCACTTCAGGTATTCTCTGATCCATTGAAGTGCCCTTCCCATTATATATGCCTGATCCTCTAGTTTCTGCACTAATCCTTGTAAGGAACTGTGTCGAAGCCTTCTTGCAGTCCAAGAAGATGCAATAAAGCCCACCCCTGTCTCTCTCATCTCTTACTTCTGTTACTTTATCATAAAGCTTCAAAAGGTTTGTGACACAGGATTGCCTTCCATGAAACCGTGCTGGTTGTCATTATACTTTTGTTCCGTTCCAGTGCTCCACCACTCTCCTGATAATCTTCTCCATGACTTCGTATACTATACACAGCAGTGACACTTCTGTAGTTTAGCGCCTCTTTTCCGTCTCCTTTTTTAAAAATGGGAACTGCATTTGCGTCCTTTCATACCTCAGGAGGTTGCCCATTCCAAAAATGTGTTGAGATTGTGGTTAATGGGACACAGCATTTCTGCTCCCTCTCTAAGGACCCACGAGGAGATGTCCGGTCCCATTGCCTTTGACGTTATCAAGGTCACTTAGCTTCTTCACCCCCCAGTTGTGTGTAGTCATTCAGCACTTGTTGGTGTAATCCTGTTGGTGTTCCCCTCTGTCCTGTCTTCCCAGAGTCCTGCCTGTCTCCACTGTGAATTTTTCTTAAATCTCTTGTTGAGCTCCTCACATACTTTTTGATCGTTTCTTGTGAGTTCCCCACCTTTTTTCCTCCCTGATCACCGGGTCTTTTTTTGTCTGCTCCTAAGTCTGAAACAGCATTTCTGGTCACTTGACTTTTGATGCTGTGTCTTTTCATACTGCGCTGGGCCTCCCCCTTATATGTGCAAAACCTTTCGGGCTCTTCGCTGCTCCTTTTTTTCCCCCTTTGGCCTTTTGCCTTCTGTACCTTTTTCCTTCTCTAATGCACTAGTTTTCGCCTCCCACACCTTCGGTAAAAAAGGGACCACGGGTCTTCCCATTAATTCTTTCCCCTTTGGGGAACAAACCTTTCCTCGCCTCCTTGCATTTTTTTGTTACATATTCCATCATTTCTTTCACTGATTTTCAAACCAGCTCTCTTCCCCTGAACCCCCGCGGGAAGTTCCTCATCCCTGTTAGTCCCCCCTTTTATATTTTGGGTTTTCCCCCAATCGTCTCCTTTTAAACCCCCCACCACTTCAGCCTGCTAGAATAAAACTCAGAAAAAACGGACCTACCCAAGGGGCCTCTCGTAGTGAAAGTCCCCAAAGTCGAACGCTCAGGGTAAAACAAGGTCCATTTTTTCGGGTTTATTTTTCCCCTCCTCTCTGGGAGTGTCTCTGACGTGTTGATGCTGAGGTTTTCCCGGACCATATCCATATCTATGCTCTCCGTGTGTTTTCCCCTCTATCTCCCTACGGCTGAAATCCCCAAACTTTTTCTCTGAAATTGACTCTTCTGCCACCTCAGCCAGTGTTCTACCCCGTCTGTTGTTCTCTTCATATTTCCCTCTTGGCCTCCTCAGACTGTGTGGGTTTTAAAACATGCAAGACACTTTATGCTCCCCAGACTGAATTGTAGCTACTGGTAACCCTTTCTGAATATCCCCTTTTTTAACTCGTGGGGACCTGTACTTTTGGGAAAAAGTGTCTTTGTGCTCCCCCTGGGGCTAACCAAGATGCCCTCCACGAGCAACTTTTCCCGCAACTTAAGGAAAATTGAGGGGACAAAGATGGAGATACGGCGATTGACCGAGGAAAACAAGAGGATTCGTAGTAGTCCTCCTGTTTCGAGTCCTCAGATCAAGAAGGGATCGTGGTCAGTGGCTGGACAGCAGGAGACGACGAAGTTGACGATCAAGAAGACGAATGGAAAGCCAGAAACGATGAAGAAGAAAGAGACTGCTGCGGAAACTCCTGTGGAAACCTCCAACGCATTCTCGGTGCTACCCGACGAATGTGAGTCGACTACTGGGATCGTCATGACGAACGACAACAAGGAAGGTAAGAATATTGTTGTTGTTGGGGATAGCCAGGTTAGGTACATGGATAGGGCATTCTGCTTGAAGGACAGGAGTAGGAGACAGAGGGTTTGCTTTCCTGGGGCTGGGATGGAGGACATTGTTAGCCGGCTTGACATCATGAACGGTAATGAGATCAATCCTATTATTTGCCTCAGTGCTGGAGGCAATGATGTAGGCAAGCATAGAAGTGAGGATTTAGTTAGAAAGTTCAGGACAGCTATAGACATAATTAGGAAGAAGGGGGGGCGTTATATGTGGCATTTTCCCAAGAAGAGGTGTTGGTAATGAATGGTTGTCCAGAGCAATTGGTATTAATTGTTGGCTGGATAAACACTGTAAGGATAATGCAGTACCATTCATTGACAACTGGAACAACTTCTGTGGCCGAAATGACATGTATGCCAGGGATGGGGTTCACTTATCCAGAACAGGTGTGGGTTTTCTTGCTAACTCAGTTGAGGAGGTTGTTAGGACTTTAAACTAGGATTAGTTAGAGGTATGGGTTTAGAAATGATAAATAATGAGTATGGATATATTGACTTATGCTCTGATATTAAGAATCTTAATAGTAACTGTCATGGAGTAACTCTGGGTAATGATAATTTCAGAAATTGTGTAAAAACAGAGATGAATAGGAAAAATGTGCAGAAGAAAAAACATATGATGGTATTTTATGCTAACAGTCGAAGTGCAAGAAATAAAATTAATGAACTACGTTTGGTAGCATGTGCTGGGAACTTTGATATCATTGCATTAACTGAAACGTGGTATGATTTAAAGAGTCGGGATATATGACAGCTGAGTGTAATATTCAGGAATTTAAGTTGTTTCAATGTGGATAGATGTAATGGGAAGGGGGGAAGAGTTGCATTGTATGTTCGAGAAAATATTAATTGTTGCATAAAAACAGGTATAAAAATAGATGGAGCAGTAACAGAGTCTGTTTGGGTAGAGTTCGTGGAGGGTCAAGAAAAACTAATTCTAGGTGTAATATACCGACCTCCAGGCTTGAATCACGATAGAGGGAGACTTCTTTGGGACGAAATTGTTAGGGCTTCTGGACACAGTAACGTAGTCATAGTAGGGGACTTTAACTTTAGTCAAGTTGACTAGAAATCTTTGACAGGTAATCAGGGCTGTTTTCTGAAACAGAGCGTAACTGAGCCTACCAGGGGTAATAATTTGCTAGACCTAGTCTTGTCAAATAAGGAAACACTCGTGAATAATCTGGAGATCACTGAAGAGCTTGGCGCAAGTGATCACAAATCCATCACTTTTAGCATTGAACATTAAAATTGTATAAAATACCGACAGGTTGTTAGGTAAGACACATATGCAACAGTTAGGTATCTTTATTTCGAAACGTTTCCCCTACACAGTAGGCTTCTTCAGTCGAGTACAGAAAAGTTGATAGAAGCAGAAGATACTTGAAGACGATGTAATCAGTCCATCACCCTTAACCCTTTGACTGTTTCAGGCCCCTCTCTGATACTGTCATTCTATGTCGCCAAATATTCGAAAAAAAAAATTATTTTTTCTTATGAAAATGTTAGGAATATTTTTAGTAGTGTTTTAAGCCTAAAAAAAATTTTTGCCATCAGTACTTACCGAGATATAGAGCCGCAAAGTTTGCAGAAAGTGACGTGCGTACGGCAACAGCGGCGACTGCCGCCCACCCGGTATTCTTTTATTTACTCTAATTCAAAGGTTTCTTGCATTTTTCAATATTTTTCTGTTCCAGGTAACTTATGTGGCCTGTGAGACCAATGTAAGGTGCATTGTTCAAATATACACTCATTATTTACAACACAATAACAGAACAAACTTTATCACTATTAGTTTGTGTATACACTTTGTTTACACAAACAAACAATACAAAAACAATGTTTATTACTATTGTTCCATAATATATATACATATGTACAGTCACTAAACACGTTCCTAGAACTGCTGCAGCTTGTGGAACTCTTTGAAACATGGGTATATGCAGAGGGGCACTTCACACTCCTCACAAATAAAACGAGTGTCTCTGCGTGTTTGTGGGCGTTTTCTGGTATGCATACATACAAACACCTCTCTGAGCATTTTTCTTGGCAGTAGTAGAGGCAGTTGTATGGGGTAGTGATTACCAGGCCTCATACGAGATGACGTCTGTGGGCGCTGGTCTATTGCAGGAGTTGCTCCTTGGTACTTTGCAATTATTGTCTGATTACTGACAGGCAAAATTCACCATATTTTGGTGTTTTGTTGGTCTTCAACTTGTATATGTTATAAGCATTTAGCATAGAGATATCAACAAGATGGAAAAAAAGTTTTATATACCCCTTATAACTCTTGTGTACACAGTCTGCAAACCCAATCTGCATGTCACATTTGTCCACTAAGCGCATATTGAGGTTGTAGTCCATGACAGCTGCAGGCTTTAGAATGGGTTCATTGGTCTCTTCTGTTGTCCCTGCCACTGGGTACCATTTCGTTTCTGTGAACTGATGTCAACAATGTGACATCACGTTTGTCATGCCACCGAAATGCCATGATGTCATTGGCAGCAAAGGCTTGCACCTCACCTCTGCGAGTGCCAGCGTTGAACCTTGGCATATGTTTACGATTACCACGCACTGTGCCACACACGTCTGTCAAGTTCACTCGCAAGAAATCACTGAGTAAGGGGCTTGTGTACCAGTTATCAGTAAATAACATATGCCCCTTACCAAGATATGGTTCCATCATTGTTCGAACCACATCACCAGAGATACCCAATAACTTCACGGTATCTCTCAAAGTATTACTGCCAGTGTACACAATGATATCCAAAACTAGACCACTTCTGCAATCACACAGTACAAATAGCTTTATACCAAAGCGTTTCCTCTTGCTTGGTATATATTGCTTGAATGAGAGTCTTCCTTTGAATAAAATCAAGGACTCATCAATAACAAGCTTCCTGAAGGGATAAAAATACATGCAGCACTTTTGTTTCAGGTACATAAACAGATTTCTGATCTTATATAACCTGTCGCTTCTGTCAGGCCTGGTTTTGTCTGAAAAGTGTAACATACGTAAGAGTATCAGGAAACGATTGACACCTATAATGTCACTAAAACCTGGAGTGTGCTTATACACATGTGGCATAAGCATTATTGTGGCAAAAAACAGGTACATCTCTGCCACAGTTGTCTCCTTCCACTTGTGTAGCCGTGATTTTGGTGAGAGAATTGTATTTGCCATGGTGTAATCACAGTATGTGTTTGTTTACCTGACAATGATGTCCATCAGGGGTTCATCGAAGAATAACTCAAAGCAGTCCAGTTCACTGGCATTGTTCCCAAGTGGACAAGATGGCTTTATCCCACTTTGTGTTTCATCAAAGTCATGGGGACTGGGAACAAACTCGTCACCGTCCTGCCAATCCCAAATGTGGTCTGCTGGTGGGGTCTAGATATTGTACCGTGGTTGTGGTTGTGCAGGTTGTGGTGGTGCAGGTTGTGGGAGTGTGGGGTAGGGTGAGGCTGGTTGTTGTGCTGCATCAGCAGCGTGGGTAATAGCGTGGCCCGCTGATGGTGCCACATGGGCCGTGCCACCCTAACTATCACCACCACTGCCTCCTCCCTCACTGTCACCATTCATACCCATCGTTACAATATCGTCATCTTCACTATCAGGTCGTGGTGTAGGGCCACGGGATGTGCTCCCAGAGTTTCTCCTTCCCCTTGGAACAACATATGAAACACTACCAGACCGCATGCTACGTCGTACATACTGCCGCTTCACTGGAGAATATTCACTCTCACTGTCACTAGAACTGCTTTCAATGACCTTGAAATCACTATCACTATCACTGCTATCATCTGGGTGTTGTACACGACCAAATAGTTTCCTCTTTTGTCCTGGTACAGGCGAACGTAAACGTGAACAAGCCGGCACAGCACCAGAGGTGGAAGGTTGTGGGTCATCTGGGTTTTCATCACTAATTACGTTATCTCTGGGCACTTTTCCGGTAACACTCACTTCAAAACCTGGAATTCACTGTCACTGACATTTTCATCGCTGTTAGAGCTATCACTTGGGAACAAAAGACCTCCAATCCGCCGAGGAGTGAGGAACTTCTTACCGAGAGGCATGGTGAAAATGGACTAACAACATGGCGTTCCCACAATGCACCGCTGGGTCCCAGATTTTTTTCACAGGGTGCACACTGACCACTGAGACCCATTCTCTCTCGTGTAGGCCTACCAGGCCTTTGGCGCTTGATTTGAAGCCGCTAGAATTTGTGCGTATAAATACGTCAGAAACATTGGCTCGTAAGACGTATTTATACGTCGGAAACAGTCAAAGGGTTAAAGTTTTGAGGTGGTCAGTCCCTCAGTCTGGAGAAGAGCATTGTATCAAGTATCTTCTGCTTCTATCAACTTTTCTGTACTCGACTGAAGAAGCCTACTGTGTAGGCGAAACGTTTCGAAATAGATACCTAACTGTTGCATATGTGTCTTACCTAACAACACTTTTAGCATTAATTGGGAATGCAAGAATAATGATAATACAGTAAAAATCCCTGATTTTCGTTCTGCCGATTATAATGGACTTAGGGAACATCTGTCTAATCTTGATTGGGGTTATCTAGCTAATGATTATATTGACGATAATCATACTTATGAATATGAAGGGATCTGCTTTTATGATTGTTTTCTTAATAATGTACACAGTGCCCAGAGTATATACATTCCCCAGAGAGAAATTAGGTCTAATAATAACGATCCCAAATGGGTTAACAGGAGGCTAAAGCATCTATTAGGGGAGAAAAGGGGAAATTATAGGCGCATCAGAAGAGGAGAGGTTAACCTTACTGACCAATATGTTCAGCTTAAAAGAGAAGTAAAAAAGGCGATTAGAAAGGCTAAACGTGACTATGAAATTAGAGTTGCTAATGAATCAAAGACTAATCCAAAGGGTTCTTTCAAGTGTATAGGACGAAGGTGAAGGAAAAAGTAGGACCTCTGAAAACTGGAATGGACAGCTGACAGATAATGAACTGGAAATGTGTTCCTGTTTTTTGTCAGTTTTTACCCAGGAAGATGTAAATGAGATTCCAGTAATTAACAATTATTTAGTTCCTGATGAATTTAAGTTAACTAATATTACTGTTACGAGGGACATGGTTATTAAACAGATAGACAAACTGAAAGCAAAATAAGTCCCCGGGACCCGATGAGTTGTTTTCCAGGGTACTTAAGGAATGCAAGATGGAGCTTAGTCAGCCATTAACGAGTGTATTCAATGCGTCCATTCTTACCGATGTTGTGCCAGAGTTGTGGAAGATGGCTAATGTGGTTCCTATATTCAAATCAGGGATAAGTCCACTCCTTCAAATTACCGCCAATAAGCCTGACATCTATAGTGGGCAAGTTATTAGAATCATTACAGCTGACATTATCAGAAGTCACCTTGAAGAGCATAACTTGATAAATGAATCTCAGCATGGATTCACGAGAGGTCGTTCCTGCCTGACAAATTTACTGACGTTCTTCAATAAAACATTTGAAGCAGTTGACAGTGATAAGGAATATGATATTGTTTATTTGGATTTTAGTAAAGCCTTCGATAGAGTAACCTCACAAGAGACTCTTAAGAAAGTGGCAGCTCATGGTACAGAGAGGTAAAGTTCTAGCATGGATTGAGGCTTTGGGTTACCAATAGAAAGCAGAGAGTTACCATTAATGGAGTGAAATCTGAATGGGATTAGTCACTAGTGGCGTTCCACAAGGATCAGTTTTAGGCCCTCTCTTGTTCAATAATTTACATTAATGACCTTGATGAAGGGATTACGAGTGACATGAGTAAATTTGCTGATACAAAGATAGGCCGTATAATTCACTCTGAGGAGGATATCAATGAACTCCAGGACGATTTGGACAAATTAATGTCCTGGTCTGAAAAATGGCAGATGAAGTTCAATGTGGATAAGTGTAAGGTACTTGCCCTTGGTAATGAAAATAACCCTCGAAGCTATAATCTAGGTGAATAAAAGCTTTATCATACAGAATGTGAAAAAGACTTGGAGCATGGTAAGCAGAAATCTAAAGCCCAAGACAGCAGTGCCTTAGTGTGCACAAAAAGGCAAGAAAAACTGCGGGTTTTATAGGCGTAGTGGATGGACGGGCAGCAGAGGAGGGCAAGTCATGTAGCGGGTTCCCAGAGGGAAGTAGGTTCCTTCCAAGAGATAAGAACATAAGAACATAAGAATGTAGGAACACTGCAGAAGGCCTAGGGCCCATACGGGCAGGTCTTATCAAAACGACATCTTATAAGGCTATCAGAAATATCTCCCGTACCCCTTGACACCCAATCAAACCAGCCCCGCCCATAATATAATTGTCCAGTTCTCTTCTTAAAGCTTACCCAAGGTTCCCTAACCTCTATCAGCCACTGGAAGACTGTTCCCGCTCTACAACTCTTGTTAGAAACCAAAGTACTTACCTATGTCCTTTCTAAATCTAAAATTTATCCAACTAAAATTCCATTATTCCTGGGTTACTTACTGGTTCGACACCCTTCAGTACTTTATTAATGTCTCTTGTTTATGCCCGTCATCCACTATACACATCAATGATATCTTCCCCTCATTCTACGCCTCTCCAGGAGAGTGGAGAATTAAGCGTATAAGTCTTTCTTCATACGGGAGGTTCCTTAACAGTAAATATTTTAGTCATTCTTCTCTGTATGTTCTCATTGAGTCTATGTCCATCCTGTAGTAAGGGGGACTAAACTGGCAGCATAATCCAAAATGAGGCCTCACTAGTGATGTATGAGCTGCAAAATAACTTTGGACTTTGTTACTTATACTTCTTGGATAAATCCAAGTAATTGTTGGGCCTTGTTGCGCACACTGAGGTCACTGCTGTCTTGGCTTATAGATTTCTGCTTAGCATGACTCCCAAGTCTTTTCACATTCTGTATGACAAGCTCTACTTCACCTAAGATTATAGCTTCGGGGTTATTTTCATTACCAAGGGCAAGTACCTACACTTATCTTTTACACATTTCAACTTCATCTGCCATTTCTCAGTCCAAGTCATTAATTTGTTCAAATGTCCTGGAGTCCATTGATATCACTCCTCAGAGTGAATTAAACGGCCTATTTTGAATCATCAGCAAACTTACTCATGTCACTAGTAATCCCTTCATCAAGGTCATTAATGTAAATTATGAACAAGGGGGCCTAAAAACTGATCCTTGTGGAACGCATAGTGGACTAATCCCCATTCAGATTTCACTCCATTAATGGTAAACTCTCTGCTTTTATTGGTAAGGCCATGCCTCAATCCTGCTAGAACTTTACCTCCTATACCATGAGCTGCCACTTTTTCTAAGAGTCTCTTGTGAGGTACTCTGCTCGAAGGGCTTTACTAAAATCCAAATAACAATATCATATTCCTTATCACTGTCAACTGCTCAAATGTTCTATTGAAGAACTGGCAGTAAGTTGTCAGGGCAGGAACGACCTCTCGTGAATCCATGCTGAGATTCATTTATCAAGTTATGCTCTTCAAGGTGACTTGGGATTTATGTCAGCTATAATTGATTCTAATAACTTGCCCCACTATAGTGTCAGCTTATTGGACGGTTAATGTGAAGAGTGGACTTATCCCTGATTTGAATATCAGGTAACCACATTAGCCATCTTCCAAATCTCTGGCACAAGATGGTAAGGATGGTTTGGTAAGACACATATGCAAACAGTTAGGTACTTTATTATGAAACGTTTCGCCATAACATAGGCTCTTCAGTCAAGTACAGAAAAGTTGATAGAAAAGCAGAAGATACTTGAAGACGATGTTATTCCGTCCACACCCTTAAAGGGTTTTGAGGTGGTCAGTCCTCAGTCTGGAGAAGAGCATGTTCCATATTGTTTCATACAATGGAACAATGCTCTTCTCCAGACTGAGGGACTGACCACCTCAAAACTTTAAGGGTATGGACCTGATTACAGTCGTCAAGTATCTTCTGCTTCTATCCAACTTTTCTGTACTTGACTGAAGAAGCTTATTGTTGTAGGCGAAAACGTTTCATAATAAAGATACTAACTGTTGCATATGTGTCTTACCTAAACAACCTGTCGGTTATTTTATACCATTTTAATATGGTAAGGATGGACGCATTGATTACACTCGTTAATGGCTGACTAAGCTCCATCTTGCTTCCTTAAGTACCCTTGAAAACAAACTCATCGGGGTCCCGGGACTTATTTTGTTTCAGTTTGTCTATCTGTTTAAAACCATGTCCCTCGTGACAGAATATTAGGTTAACGTAAATTCATCAGGAACTAAATAATTGTTAATTACTGTGAATCTCATTTACATCTTCCTGTGTAAAACTGACAAAAAATAGTTCATAAATAAGGAACACATTTCGCAGTTCATTATCCGTCAGCTGTCCATTCCCAGATTTCAGAGGTCCTACTTTTTCCTTCACCTTCGTCTATACACTGAAAGAACCCCTTTGGGATTAGTCTTTGATTCATTAGCAAACTCTAATTTCATAGTTACAGTTTAGCCTTTCTAATCGCCCTTTTTTACTTCTCTTTAAGCTGAAACATATTGGTCAGTAAGGTGACCTCTCTCTTCTGATGCGCTATAAATTCCCCTTTTTTACCCTATTAGATGCTTTAGCCTCCTGTTAACCCATTTGGGATTCGTTATTCTTAGACCTAATTTTCTCTCTGGGGAATGTATTATCTTGGGGCTCTGTGTTACATTATAAGAAAACAATCATAAAGCGATCCTTATATTTCATAAGTATGATATATCGTCATAAAATCATTAGATAGATACCCCATCATGATTAGACAGATGTTCCCTAAGTCATTTATAATCGGCATCAGAACGAAAATCGGGGATTTTGTACTGATGGGTTAGTTTGAGCTCAGCGTGTGAAAGAAGGTCTTGTCGATTATGTCCTCTGACCAAGATTCCATGATGTTGCAGTGTCTGGACAAGTTGTGCAGAAAGGGTATAACATCCCGACAATATGAAAGTTTAAAGACACATGTGACAACATCTGGATATCTTTATTGTAGACGAACCCTTTCGCCATCCAGTGGCTTTATCAATTACAGATTCTAGGACATTATAGAGACAGTAAGAACTTATATACAAAAGATGAGGTAATCAGTCCCTCGGCCTTGGAGTTAGTGTTCACAGCATCGTGGTGGAGGAGAATCGGAGCAAAGGCAAAGAAGAAAAGACTGGGGTATTATAGGCGTCAGTGGGACTAGCGGACGCTCATGGCGAAAGAGTGCATCTAGTTCCTAAGAAGCTAGGGAAAAAGACTCGTCAGGGTAGCTAGGGATCCCAGAGTGTTTGCATCCTCTGCATTATATTTTCCTATTCACTTATACTATATAGCTAAAAATAATGTTAATTGTGTTTTATAGATTATCTATCCGTATATTGTTAGCTTATGTGGATGGTAGGATGTCTATTCTAAGTGGACAGCCGCTTCACTGTAACAACTTGTTTAACTGTCGTTAGGTTGTTAGTGTCTGGCCGGCAGGTTGGCCTCAAGTTAGTCAAGAAAAAATACCTCAGTTACCCACTGAACTTCTCACAGGAAACACTTCGTGTTCTTCTCTCCGGTGGTCGATTACCTTTCTTAGTTGACTTCCTTTCTTAGTCTTGCCATTTCGAGTTCTCCATACTTGTGTGAATTAGTGGGTCAGCTAACTGAATAAGGACTTTAGTAGTAACAATGTAGTTTACTTGTGGTTGATATAACCTGGTGATGAAGATAGTACAAGTCGAACTTATAAGGTTGATTTATCCATATTAATATGCTGGTTGAACGGATCATTATATTACTGAAGTTATTATATATAATAATTAGTATTATTATTATTAAAGAATTCCCCGGTAATTATCCCGGCCCGGCCTTTTCAAGCGGTGCTTTTTCGACAACCGGAAAGACAAAACCAAATTTGATCTGAAGCCTTCGTTCACATACTGCCAGTGAGGGATGTATTTTTGGTTGATATTAAAGGATTGTCAGTGAAGGCATTAACTTGGTTTATCACGCACCTAGAAGGAAGAACCTTAATCAGAGGCAGAAGAAAGTCCCATGCAAAGGGTGGCCAGTTTCTCTTTCACCACAGCCAGGCTGTGCGTGTTGATCTTCATTCTCTTGGTATCTTTCGGTGTCGTACAGGACAGCATTTGTGATCAGGATGATCCTACATTAGCCAAGGGGTTTGCAAGTGGCTATGCCTTCGAGACAGATCACTCATACTAAATCAAAGGAGCGAGACGAGATGTGGGGTATAGAAACCAATCATTTTTTTTTCATGTAAAACTCTGTAAGGGGAATTCATAAAAACTATCTCTATATAAAATGATGGTTAAGGTCACAACAATTATAATATGTTGGACATTCGTTGCTGGAGGCAGACAGGTAATGGGGTCCACTTTTCATCAGGAAGTTGATGGGGTATGCTGGGCCAGTGAGATGTGTACCATTAATACACTCTAGTACAGAGGTACTAGAGTTTATGCATAAGCTTGAACATATTCAGGTGATTATGATGGCAACATCAATGAGCTGGTCATGTACAATTTTAGAAAAGAAAAGTGTATGGCAACGCATCTCTTTACCTTGCCTCTCTCTCTCCTTACCACGAGGGGGGTAAGCACAATTCTAATATTTTTTTCCGGAGTCCTGATCGTTCAAAATGCCTCAACAGGGTTCATGCCGAAAATAAGTTTCAATAATTGTTACTCACCATACATTGTAGTTGCAGGGATCGAGACTCAGACCTGGCCGCCTCTGCAATGATCGCTACTAGGTCCTCTCTCTCCACTGCTTATGAGCGTTATCATAACTCGTCTTAAAGCTATGTATTGTTCCTGCCTCCACTACATCATCGCCAGACTGTTCCACTTTCCTCACCACTCTATGATGAGGAAATGCCTTCCTTCAACATCCCTGTGACTCGTCTGAGTCTTAACTTCCAAGGAAGTGGACCCTCGTTTCCGTGTCCCCTCTCTTGAACATCTTGTTCTCTGTCACCTTGTCTATTCCACGCAGTATTTTGCATGTCGTTTATCATGTCTCCCTAACCTCCTGTTCCTCCAGTGTCGTCAGGCCGATTTCCTCAACCTTTCTTCAAGGACGTCATTCCCCTTACCTCCGGAACCAACCCTTGTTACAGAACCTTGCAATTTCTTAATTTCTCTAACGTGCATGACCCGGGTGCGGGTTCCTTCCAAACGGTGGCTGCCATACTCCAGTATGGCCTGACGTACCGGTGTACAAGTGTCTTGAAAGATTCCTGACTTAGGGTATCGGAAATGCTAAATCTCAGGTTTGCCAGGCGCCCATATGCTGCAGCAGTTATCTGGTTGATGTGTGCTTCCGGAGAATGTTCGGTGTTATGCTCACACCAAGATCTTTTCTCCTTGAGCGAGGTTTGCAGTCGTTGGCCGCCTAGCCTTACTCTGCTGTCTTCCTTGCCCTTCCCCGATCTTCAGACTTTGCATTTGGCAGGGTTGAATTCGAGAAGCCAGTTGCTGGACCACGTGTCCAGCCAGTCCGGTGTCTCTTTGAAGTCCTGCCTGATCCTCAACTGATTTAATTCTTCTCATTATTCACATCATCTGCGAACAGGGACTCTTCTGAGTATCCCTTCCTCATGTGCCATCACATATTCCCAAAAATAGCAGTGATCCTAGGGGACCGACCCCTATGAGACCCCGCCTCGTCACAAGGTGCCCACTGTGATACCTCCATCACATACCATGACTAGTTGTTGCCTCCCTGTCAGGTATTCTCTGATCCATTGAAAGTGCCCTTCCCATTATATGTACCTGATCCTCTAGTTTCTGCACTAATCTCTTGTAAGGAACTGTGTCGAAGGCCTTATTGCAGTCCAAGGGAAGATGCAATAAGCCCACCCCTGTCTCTTCATCTCTTACTTCTGTTACTTTATCATAAAGCTTCAAAAGGTTTGTGACACAGGAATTTGCCTTCCATGAAAACGTGCTGGTTGTCATTATACTTTTGTTCCGTTCCAGGTGCTCCACCACTCTCCTGATAATCTTCTCCATGACTTCGTATACTATACACGTCAGTGGACACTTTGTCTGTAGTTTAGCGCTCTTTTCCGTCTCCTTTTTTAAAAATGGAGAACTGCCCAAATTTTTTTTTTGGGGGCCCGTTCTTTCCATACCTCAGGAAGGTTGCCCCAGTTTCAACAGATGTGTTTGAAAGATTGTGGTTAATGGGGCACACAGCCATTTCTGCTCCTCTCTAAGGACCCCACGAGGAGAGGTTCCGGTCCCATTGCCTTGGACGTACTCAGGTCACTTAGCGTCTCTCCCCCTGTTGTGTGTATGTCATTCAGCACTTGTTGGTTGTAATCCCTGTTGGTGTTCCCCTCTGCCTGTCTTCCCAGAGTCCTGCCTGTCTCACTGTGAATACTTCCTTAAATCTCTTGTTGATGCTCCTCACATACTTCTTGATCGTTTCTTGTGAGTTCCCCACCTTTTTTCCTCGCCTGATTCACTGGTCTTTGTTGTCAGTTCCTATGTGGCTGTACAGCAGGTTTCTAGGTCAGACTTGGACTTTTGATGCTGTGTCGTTTTCATACTGTCGCTGGCCTCCCTCCTTATATGTGCCATACTCGTTTCTGGCTCTTCGACTGATCTCCTTTTATCCTTGGTCCTTTGGCCTTCAGTACCTCTGTCCATTCTCTAATGCACTTGTTTTTTCGCCTCCCTACCACCTTGGGGTAAAACAGGACTCACTTTGGTCTTCCATTAATTCTGTTGCCTGGGAACAAAACCTTTCCTCTGCCTCCTAGCAATTTTGTTGTTACATATTTCCATCATTTCGTTCACATGACTTTTCTACACAGCTCTTTGTCCCGCTGAACCTCCCGCAGGAGTTCCTCATACCTGTGTAGTCCCCCCTTTTATAGTTTGGCTTTTCCCAATAGTCTCCTGTTACCCTCACCACTTGCAGCTTGCTATGTAATTCAAAAAACTCAGAACCACGTGATCACTAGCTCCAAGGGACCTCTCGTTATGTGATGTCCCAATGTCTGAATGCTCAGGGTAAACACAGAGTTTCAGTTTTGGCTGGTTCATCCTCCCCTCTCTCTTGGTAGTGTCTCTGACGTGTTGATGCATGAGGTTTTCCAGGACCAATCATCATTTATTGCTCTCCGTGTGTTTTCCCAGTCTATCTCCCTACGGCTGAAATCACCCTGAACTTTTGCTCTGCAAGATTGAGCTTTCGTGCCACCTCAGCCAGTGTGTACTACCATCGCTCTGTTGTCTCTTCATATATTCTCTCTTGGCCTCCTGCAGATCTGTGGTGGGTTATTACATCACTGCAATGACTTACTTTATTGCTCCCCAGACTGAATTCGTAGTATGTGTAGTCCCTTTCTGAATGATGGGGGGGACCTGTATTTAACCTCAGTGGTGGACCTGTACTATGTGAAGAAGTGTCTTGTGTGCTCCCCGTGGACTGAACCAAGATGCCTCCATCGAGCAACTTTTCCAGCAACTTAAGGAGAATTGAGGTAGCAAAGAATGGAGATCGGCGATTGACCGAGGAAAAAAACAGAGGATTCGAGTAGTCCTCCGTTTCGGTCTCCGATCAAGAAGGGATCGTGGTCAGTGGCTGGACAGCTGGAGCGACGAATTTGGACGATCAAGAAGACGAATGGAAAGCCTGAAGAAAGACGAGAAACGATGAAGAAGAAGAGACTGCTGCGGGAAACTCTGTGGAAACCTCCAACGCGTTCTCGGTGCTACCCGACGAATGTGAGTCGACTACTGGGATCGTCATGACGAACGACAACAAGGAAGGTAAGAATTATTGTTGTTGTTGGGGATAGCCAGGTTGGTACATGGAATAGGGCATTCTGCTAGTAAGGAGGACAGGAGTAGGAGACAGAGGTTTGCTTTCCTGGGGCTGGGATGGAGGACATTGTTAGCCCGGCTTGACATCATGAACGGTAATGAGATCAATCCTATTTATTTGCCTCAGTGCTGGAGGCAATGATTAGGCAAGCATAGAAGTGAGGATTTAGTTAGAAAGTTCAGGGACAGCTATAGACATAATTAGGAAGATGGTGTGGGCGTTATATGTGGCATTTTCCCAAGAAGAGTGTTGGTAATGATGGGTTGTCCAGAGCAATTGGTCATTAATTGTTGGTGGTATAAACACTGTAAGGATAATGCAGTACCATTCATTGACAACTGGAACAACTTCTGTGCCGAAAATGACATGTATGCCAGGGGGTTGGGGTTCACTTATCCTTAACAAGGTGTGGTTTTTCTTGCTAACTCGTTGAGGAGGTTGTTAGGACTTTAAACTAGGAATTAGTTAGAGGTATGGGTTTAGAAATGTAGATAATGAGATGGATATATTGACTTATGCTTGATATTAAGGATCTTAATAGTAACTGTCATGGAGTAACTCTCTGGGTAATGTAATTTCAGAAATTGTGTAAAACAGAGATGAATAGGAAAAATGTGCAGAACAAAAACCTATGATGGGTATTTTATGCTAACAGTGAAGAAAGTGCAAGAAATAAAAATTAATGAACTCGTTTGGTAGCATGTGTAGGGAACTTTGATTAATCATTGCATACTGAAACGTGTATGGATTTAAAAGAGTCGGGATAGGACTGCCTGAGTGTAATATTCAGGATTTTAAGTTGTTTCATTGTGGATAGATGTAATTGGAAGGGGGGAAGAGTTGGCATTGTATGTTCGACGAAAATATTAATTGTTTGCATAAAAAAGGTATAAAAATAGATGGAGACAGTAACAGGAGTCTGTTTTGGGTTAGAGTTCGTGGAGGGTCAAGAAAACTTAATTCTAGGTGTAATATACCGACCTCCAGGCTTGAAATCACGATGAGGGAGACTTCTTTGGGACTGAATTGTTAGGGCTTCTGGACACAGAACGTAGTCATTGTAGGGGACTTTAACTTTAGTCAAGTTGACTAGAAATCTTTGGGACAGGTAATCAGGGCTGTTTTCTGAAACAGAGCGTAAAACTGAGCCTCCTGTGGTAATAATTTGCTAGACCTAGTCTTGTCAAATAAGGGAAACACTCGGTGATAATTCTGGAGAATCACTGAAGAGTTGGCGCAAGTGATCACAAATCCATCACTTTAGATTGAACATTAAAATTGTATTGAAATACGACAGGTTGTTAGGTAAGACACATATGCATACAGTTAGGTATCTTTATTTCGAACGTTTCCCCTACTCAGTAGGCTTCTTCAGTCGAGTACAGGAAAGTTGTAGAACATAAAGATACTTGAAGACGATGTAATCAGTCCATCACCTTAACCCTTTGACTGTTTCAGGCCCCTCTCTGATAAGTCATTCTATGTCGCCAAAATTATTCGAAAAAAAAAATTTTTTTTTCTTATGAAAATGTTAGGAATATTTTTAGTGTGTTTTAAGCCTAAAAAAAAATTTTTGCAATCAGTACTTACCGAGATATTTAGAGCCGCAAAGTTTGCAGAAAGTGACGTGCGTCGGCAACAGACGTACGACTGATGCATACACTCCACACGCCGCTATAATTCTTTTATTTACTCTAATTCAAAGGTTTCTTGCTTTTTTCAATATTTTTCTGTTCCAGGTTTTACTTATGTGGCCTGTGAGACAATGTAAGGTGCATTGTATTGTTCAAATATACACTCATTATTTACAACACAATAACAGAACAAACTTTATCACTATTAGTTTGTGTATACCACTTTGTTCTACACCAAACCAAACAATACAAACAATGTTTATTACATTGTTCCATATATTATATATACATATGTACAGTCACTAACAACGTTCCTGAACTGCTGCAGCTTGTGGAACTCTTTGAAAAACATGGTATATGCAGAGGGGCACTTCACATCTCACAAATAAAACGAGTGTCTCTGCGTGTTGTTTGTGGGCGTTTTTTCTGGTATGCATACATACATAAACTAACCTCTTCTGAGCATTTTCTTGGCAGTAGTTAGGAGGCAGTTCGTATGGGGTAGTGTTACCAGGCCTCATACGAGATGACGTCTTGTGGGCGCTGGTCTATTGCAGGAGTTGCTCCTTGGTTACTTTGCAATTATTTGTCTGATTACTGACAGGCAAAATTCACCATATTTTGTGTGTTTTGTTGGTCTTAAAATTGTATATGTTATAGCTTTGCATAGAGATATCAAAAGATGGAAAAAAAGTTTATATACCCCTTATAACTCTTGTGTACACAGTCTGCAAACCCAATCTGCATGTCACATTTGTCCACTAAGCGCTATTGAGGTGTAGTCCATGACAGCTGCAGGCTTTAGAATGGGTTCATTGGTTCTCTTTGTTGTCCCTGCACTGGGTACCATTTCGTTTATGTGAACTGATGTCACAATGTGACATCACCGTTTGTCATGCCACCCGAAATGCCATGATGTCATTGGCCAGCACAAGCTTGCACCTCTCCTCTGCGAGTGCAGCGTTGAACCTTGCATATGTTTTACGATTAACCACGCACTGTGCCACACACGTCTGTCAAGTTCACTCGCAAGAAATCCACTGAGTAAGGGGCTTGTGTACCAGTTGATCAGTAAATAACATATGCCCCGTACAAGATATGGTTCCATCATTGTTCGAACCACATCACCGAGATACCAATAAACTTCACGGTATCTCTCTAAGTTATTACTGCCATGTGCAGTTGTACATCAATGATATCAAAACTAGACCACTTCTGGCAATCACACAGTACAAATAGCTTATACCAAAAGCGTTTCCTCTTGCTTGGTATATATTGCTTGAATGAGAGTCTTCCTTTGATAAAATCAAGGACTCACAATACAAGCTTCCTGAAGGGATAAAAAATTACATTGCAGCACTTTTGTTTCAGGTACATAAACAGATTTCTGATCTTATAAACCTGTTCGCTTTCTGTCAGGCCTGGTTTTGTCTGGAAAAGTGTAACATACGTAAGAGGTTTCAGGAAACGATTGACACCTATATGTCACTAAAACCTGGAGTGTGCTATACACATGTGGCATAAGCATTATTGTGGCAAAAAAAACAGGTACATCTCGCCACAGTTGTCTCCTTCACTTGTGTACCGTTTTTGGTTTTTTGGTGAGAGATTTGTATTTGCCATGTGTGTAATCATCAGTATGTGTTTGGTTACCCTGACCAATCGATGTCCACAGGGGTTATCGAAAGAATAAACTCAAAGCAGTCCAGTTCACTGGCATTGTTCCCAAGTGGACAAGATGGCTTTATCCCACCTTGGTGTTTCATCAAAGTCATGGGGACTGGTGAACAAAATCGTCCACTCGTCCTGCAATCCAAATGTGGTTGCTGGTGGGGTCTAGATATTGTACCGTGGTTGTGGTTGTGCAGGTTTTCGTGGTGGTGCGGTTGTGGGTGTGTGGGGTAGGGTGTGGCTGGTTGTTGTTGGCTGCATCAGCAGCGATGGGTAATAGCGTGGCCCGCTGATGTGCCACATGGGCCGTGCCACCCTAACTATCACCACACTGCCTCCTCCCTCACTGTCACCATTCATACCCATCGTTACAATATCGTCATCTTCACTATCAGGTCGTGGTTGTGGGCCACGGGATGTAGCTCCCAGAGTTTCTCCTTCCCCTTGGAAAACATATGAATCATTACCCAGGACCGCATGCTACGTCGTACATACTGCCGCTTCACTGTGAATATTCACTCCTCACTGTCACTAGAAAACTGGCTGTCAATGGACCTTGAAATCACTATCACTATCATGCTATCATCTGGGTGTTGTACAGACTTATAGTTCTCTTTTGTCCTGGTACAGGCGTAACGTAAACTGTGAACAAGCCGGGCACAGCACCAGAGGTGGAAGGTTGTGGGTCATTCATCGGGGGTTTTCATCACTATTGACGTTATCTTGGGCACTTTTTCCGGGTTACACTCACTTCAAAACCCTGGAATTCACTGTCATGACTTTTCATCGCTGTTTTTAGAGCTATCACTTCGGGAAACCAAAAAGACCTCCAATCCGCCGAGGAGAGGAAGTAGAACTTCTTACCGAGAGGCATGGTGAAAATGGACTAAAACAGGGCGTTCCCACAATGCACCGCTGGGTCCCAGGATTTTTTTTTCACAGGGTGCACACTGACCACTGAGCCCCCCGAGACCCATTTTCTCTCGTGTAGGCCCTTACTGGGCCTTTGGTGACGCTTGATTTGAAGCCGCCTAGAATTTTTGCGTATAAATTACGTCAGGAAACCTGGCTCGTTAAGACGTATTATTTATAGTAGAAACAGTCAAAGGGTTTAAGTTTTGAGGGTGGTCAGTCCCTCAGTTTGGAGAAGAGCATTGTATCAAGTAATCTTCTGATTCTATCAACTTTTCTGTTACTCGACTGAAGAAGCCTACTGTGTAGGCGACGAAAAAACGTTTCGAATAGATACTAACTGTTGGATATGTGTCCTTACTAACAACACTGTTTAGCATTAATTGGGAATGCAAGAATAATGATAATACAGTAAAAATCCCTGATTTTCGTTCTTGCCGATTTTAATTGGACTTTAGAGGAACATCTGTCTAATTTGATTGGGGTTATCTAGCTAATGATTATATTGACGATAATCATACTTATGAATATGAAGGATCTGCTTTATGATTGTTTTCTTAAATAAGTACACAGTGCCCGAGTATATACATTCCCCAGAGAGAAATTAGGTCTAATTTAATAACGTCCCAATGGGTTAACAGGAGGGCTAAAGCATCTATTAGGGGAGAAAAGGGGAAATTATAGGGCGCATCAGAAGAGGAGAGGTTAACCTTACTGACCAATATGTTCAGCTTAAAAGAGAAAGTAAAAAAGGCGATTAGAAAGGCTAAACGTTGACTATGAAATTTAGGAGTTGCTAATGAATCAAAGACTAATCCAAAGGGGTTTCTTTCAAGTGTATAGGACGAAGGTTGAAGAAAAAGTATGGACCTCTGGAAAACTGGGAATGGACAGCAGGGGACAGATAATGAACTGGAAATGTGTTCCTGTTTTTTGTCAGTTTTAACCAGGGAATATGTTAAATGAGGATTCAGTAATTAACAATTATTTAGTTCCTGATGAATTTAGTTAACTAATATTACTGGTTACGAGGGACCATGGTTATTAAAACAGATAGACAAACTGAAGCAAAATTAAGTCCCCGGGACCCGATGAGTTTTGTTTTCCAGGGGTACTTAAGGAATGCAAGATGGAGCTTAGTCAGCCATTAACGAGTGTATTCAATGCGTCCATTCTTCCGATGTCTTGTGCCAGAGCTGTGGAAGATTGGCTAATTGTTGGTTCCCTATATTCAATCAGGGGATTAAGTCCACTCACTTCAAATTACCGTCCAATAAGCCTGACATCTATAGTGGGCAACAAGTTATTAGAATCAATTACAGCTGACATTATCAGAGTCACCTTGAAGAGCATAAATTGATAAATGAATCTCAGCATGGATTCACGAGAGGTCGTTCCTGCTGGACAAATTTACTGGACGTTCTTCATAAAACATTTGAAGCAGTTGACAGTGATAAGGAATATGATATTGTTTAATTTGGATTTTAGTAAAGCCTTCGAAGAATTAACCTCACAAGAGATCCTAAGAAAAGTGGCAGCTCATGGTAAGGAGGTAAAGTTCTAGGCATGGATTGAGGCATGGCTTACCAATAGAAAGCAGAGAGTTACCATTAATGGAGAGTGAAATCTGAATGGGGATTAGTCATAGTGGCGTTCCACAAGGAATCAGTTTTAGGCCCTTCTCTTGTCATAATTTACATTAATGACCCTTGATGAAGGGATTACGAAGTGGACATGAGTAAATTTGCTGATACAAAGATAGGCCGTATATTCTCTCTGAGGAGGATATCAATGAACTCCAGACGATTTGGACAAAAATTAATGTACCTGCGTCTTGAAAAAATGGCAGATGAAGTTTCAATGAGGATAAGTGTTAAGGTTACTCTGCCCTTGTAATGAAATTAAACCCTCGAAGCTATAATCTAGGCTGAAGTAGGCTTGATCATAAGATTGTGAAAAAGACTTGGGGAGTCAGGTAAGCAGAAATCTAAAGCCAAGACAGAAGTGCCTTAGTGTGCAAAACAAAGCAACGATTACTTGGATTTTATCTCAAGAAGTATAAGTACAGAAGTCCAAAAGTTATTTTACAGCTCTATTCCATCACTATTAGGCCTCATTTAGCTTATGCATGCACCAAGTTATGGTCCTTAACTACGGATGTATATAGACTCATTTAGAGAACATACAGATGAAGAATGACTAAAATGATTTACTGTGTAAGTGAACCTTCCCGTATGAAGATAGACTCAAAGTCTTAAATCTCCACTCTTGGAGAGGCGTTAGAATGAGGGAGATACATTGAAAGTGTATGAGTGGATGACGGGCATAAAAGGGAGAATAGTAATAAAGTACTGAGGGTTGTCGAACCAGATAAGAACCAGGAATAATGGATTTAAGGAGGATAAATTTATGATTTAGAAACGGTCATAGGTAAGTAATGGTTTTCTAACAGAGTTTGTGATGCGTTGGAACAGTCTTCCCAGTGGGGTGAGGTGATAGAGGCTAGGACCTTGGGTAGCTTTAAGATGAGACTGGACAAATATATGAGTTTCGAGGGGCTGGGTTTGATTGGTGTCTTTGGGATGGGAGTTATTTCTTGGGGAAAGCTTTAGGTAGTTAGTCGTTGTGATAAGGACCTGCCTCGCATGGTGCCAGTAGGCCTTCTGCGTGTTCCTCCATTCTTATGTTCTTATGGTTATTATCTCGCTCACGCCTGCCCATTTTTCTCAAACCCCACTCGGTTTTTTAATGAGTAGTGCAACCATCCTCCCCTCTGCTCCTTGTGTCTTTCCTCAGGATCTGATATCCCGGTGGGAGGACTGCATCTGTTATTGTATAGTGAGTTTCGTTCTGTGACTGCTATGATGTCTCGGATTTCTCATTGATTCTTATCCATGCCACTCCTCGTATTTGTTTGATATTCCATCGGCGTTCGTGTACCAACCTTCAATTTCTTATCTATCACCGTGGTCCTGGGAAAAAATTGGGGTTGGGGGAGTGGGAAAGCCTGGCGGGGGCTATGGAGGTTCGCAGTGTGGGTGGGGTTGGTGAGGGGGGGCGAGTGGCAGAGTGTCTGTAGTGAGCTGCTGTAGGGGGGGGTTTGTTATGTGGGGGGTGGGGCAGAGTGTCCCACAGGGGCTCTGCTGTAGGGGTGGGGGAGGTCTGTGATGTGGTGGGTGGGGTCTGTGATGGGGGGGAAGTGCGGGGCAGCAGGAACAGTGTGTGGGTTTTGATTTAGATTGCGTCAGTTGCTTTGGGGTTGTCGTGTTCACGAAAAACTGTGCGTGAGCTTCACCGACATTAGTAATGAAAGCCCCTAATGGTGGCAGACAGAGGATGCTGATAGACTGGCTCCTCAGTTTGTGTTCAGCTCGAGTAGGATATTGCGAGTAATGTGGTTGAACCTTGAGGACAGATAGGACACTGCAGGCAAGCGACTGAGACGTGTTCTGTGGTTTTATAACGGCCACAAAAACCACCTGTTGTCTTCCCCAGCCACGGAGCTTCAATAGGACAGTTTTATATATAGTTTATATATCGTGTCTTGCATATTTTGCGTAGCCGTTTCGATACTTCTTTACCTAACTTTACTTTACTGGTTACTACTTCCAAGTATTGTTCTCCCCCATTTTACCCAGTTATTCATATCCTTTTGCTTGTTTTCCTACTTTATTTATTGTCCTTGCACTTTTATAATTCAAATATTTACATTTCATTATTCTAATATTCTTTCAAGTTTGATTATTTTTGGTTATAATTTTATTATAGTTTAGTATATATTTTTTGCTACTCATTTTCTATACTTCTTTATTTATCATTTATATTTTACTTCAATCCATGTATGCTTTTTTTTTTTTTTTTAGATTTTATCCGAACCTTCTGCCATTTTTTTTTTAAGTAATACTCGTAAATGTTAATATGGGATCCTGACTTAAACTTCCTCTCAAACCTTCACAATATCTAGTTTACAGCAAGGCAAGGACTTCAAGTATTATACAATAACCAAAACACAATCTTCAATTACTCATGAAATCGTTAGGACATGATTGCAAACAAAGCCATACACTGGGAGGGCTGAACCCGCAATCAGAGAGTCGTTTAAAGAAATAAAAAAAAAAAAACTCCAGACCGGACGCGTTATCCACTGGGCCAGCTGGCTACAATTAATTCATCCATGTTAAGGAACATGTCAACATGGGATATCTTATTGTAGACGTTTCGCCATCCGAGGCTTTATCAATACAGATTTTGGACATAATAGGAAGACAGTAGAAAACTATTTACAAAAGAGAGGTAATTCGTCCCTCGGCCTTGTGAGTGTGTCTAACAGGCACGTGGTGGAGGAGAGAATCTGGGAAGCAAAGGCAAGAAAAACTGCGGGTTTTATAGGCGTAGTGGATGGACGGGCAGCAGAGGAGGGCAAGTCATGTAGCGGGTTCCCAGAGGGAAGTAGGTTCCTTCCAAGAGATAAGAACATAAGAACATAAGAATGTAGGAACACTGCAGAAGGCCTAGGGCCCATACGGGCAGGTCTTATCAAAACGACATCTTATAAGGCTATCAGAAATATCTCCCGTACCCCTTGACACCCAATCAAACCAGCCCCGCCCATAATATAATTGTCCAGTTCTCTTCTTAAAGCTTACCCAAGGTTCCCTAACCTCTATCAGCCACTGGAAGACTGTTCCCGCTCTACAACTCTTGTTAGAAACCAAAGTACTTACCTATGTCCTTTCTAAATCTAAAATTTATCCAACTAAAATTCCATTATTCCTGGGTTACTTACTGGTTCGACACCCTTCAGTACTTTATTAATGTCTCTTGTTTATGCCCGTCATCCACTATACACATCAATGATATCTTCCCCTCATTCTACGCCTCTCCAGGAGAGTGGAGAATTAAGCGTATAAGTCTTTCTTCATACGGGAGGTTCCTTAACAGTAAATATTTTAGTCATTCTTCTCTGTATGTTCTCATTGAGTCTATGTCCATCCTGTAGTAAGGGGGACTAAACTGGCAGCATAATCCAAAATGAGGCCTCACTAGTGATGTATGAGCTGCAAAATAACTTTGGACTTTGTTACTTATACTTCTTGGATAAATCCAAGTAATTGTTGGGCCTTGTTGCGCACACTGAGGTCACTGCTGTCTTGGCTTATAGATTTCTGCTTAGCATGACTCCCAAGTCTTTTCACATTCTGTATGACAAGCTCTACTTCACCTAAGATTATAGCTTCGGGGTTATTTTCATTACCAAGGGCAAGTACCTACACTTATCTTTTACACATTTCAACTTCATCTGCCATTTCTCAGTCCAAGTCATTAATTTGTTCAAATGTCCTGGAGTCCATTGATATCACTCCTCAGAGTGAATTAAACGGCCTATTTTGAATCATCAGCAAACTTACTCATGTCACTAGTAATCCCTTCATCAAGGTCATTAATGTAAATTATGAACAAGGGGGCCTAAAAACTGATCCTTGTGGAACGCATAGTGGACTAATCCCCATTCAGATTTCACTCCATTAATGGTAAACTCTCTGCTTTTATTGGTAAGGCCATGCCTCAATCCTGCTAGAACTTTACCTCCTATACCATGAGCTGCCACTTTTTCTAAGAGTCTCTTGTGAGGTACTCTGCTCGAAGGGCTTTACTAAAATCCAAATAACAATATCATATTCCTTATCACTGTCAACTGCTCAAATGTTCTATTGAAGAACTGGCAGTAAGTTGTCAGGGCAGGAACGACCTCTCGTGAATCCATGCTGAGATTCATTTATCAAGTTATGCTCTTCAAGGTGACTTGGGATTTATGTCAGCTATAATTGATTCTAATAACTTGCCCCACTATAGTGTCAGCTTATTGGACGGTTAATGTGAAGAGTGGACTTATCCCTGATTTGAATATCAGGTAACCACATTAGCCATCTTCCAAATCTCTGGCACAAGATGGTAAGGATGGTTTGGTAAGACACATATGCAAACAGTTAGGTACTTTATTATGAAACGTTTCGCCATAACATAGGCTCTTCAGTCAAGTACAGAAAAGTTGATAGAAAAGCAGAAGATACTTGAAGACGATGTTATTCCGTCCACACCCTTAAAGGGTTTTGAGGTGGTCAGTCCTCAGTCTGGAGAAGAGCATGTTCCATATTGTTTCATACAATGGAACAATGCTCTTCTCCAGACTGAGGGACTGACCACCTCAAAACTTTAAGGGTATGGACCTGATTACAGTCGTCAAGTATCTTCTGCTTCTATCCAACTTTTCTGTACTTGACTGAAGAAGCTTATTGTTGTAGGCGAAAACGTTTCATAATAAAGATACTAACTGTTGCATATGTGTCTTACCTAAACAACCTGTCGGTTATTTTATACCATTTTAATATGGTAAGGATGGACGCATTGATTACACTCGTTAATGGCTGACTAAGCTCCATCTTGCTTCCTTAAGTACCCTTGAAAACAAACTCATCGGGGTCCCGGGACTTATTTTGTTTCAGTTTGTCTATCTGTTTAAAACCATGTCCCTCGTGACAGAATATTAGGTTAACGTAAATTCATCAGGAACTAAATAATTGTTAATTACTGTGAATCTCATTTACATCTTCCTGTGTAAAACTGACAAAAAATAGTTCATAAATAAGGAACACATTTCGCAGTTCATTATCCGTCAGCTGTCCATTCCCAGATTTCAGAGGTCCTACTTTTTCCTTCACCTTCGTCTATACACTGAAAGAACCCCTTTGGGATTAGTCTTTGATTCATTAGCAAACTCTAATTTCATAGTTACAGTTTAGCCTTTCTAATCGCCCTTTTTTACTTCTCTTTAAGCTGAAACATATTGGTCAGTAAGGTGACCTCTCTCTTCTGATGCGCTATAAATTCCCCTTTTTTACCCTATTAGATGCTTTAGCCTCCTGTTAACCCATTTGGGATTCGTTATTCTTAGACCTAATTTTCTCTCTGGGGAATGTATTATCTTGGGGCTCTGTGTTACATTATAAGAAAACAATCATAAAGCGATCCTTATATTTCATAAGTATGATATATCGTCATAAAATCATTAGATAGATACCCCATCATGATTAGACAGATGTTCCCTAAGTCATTTATAATCGGCATCAGAACGAAAATCGGGGATTTTGTACTGATGGGTTAGTTTGAGCTCAGCGTGTGAAAGAAGGTCTTGTCGATTATGTCCTCTGACCAAGATTCCATGATGTTGCAGTGTCTGGACAAGTTGTGCAGAAAGGGTATAACATCCCGACAATATGAAAGTTTAAAGACACATGTGACAACATCTGGATATCTTTATTGTAGACGAACCCTTTCGCCATCCAGTGGCTTTATCAATTACAGATTCTAGGACATTATAGAGACAGTAAGAACTTATATACAAAAGATGAGGTAATCAGTCCCTCGGCCTTGGAGTTAGTGTTCACAGCATCGTGGTGGAGGAGAATCGGAGCAAAGGCAAGAAAATGGGGTATTATAGGCGTCAGTGGACAGGGGCGCTCATGGCGAAAGATGCATCTAAATTCCTAAGAACTAGGAAAAGACTCGTCAGGGACTAGGGGTCCCAAGTGTTGCATCCCTGCATTAAATTTTCCCATTCACTTAAAAATATAAGCTAAAATAATGTTAAATTTTGTTTTATAGATTATCTATCCTATATTGTTAGCTTTTTGGATGGTAGGGTGTTATTCTAAGTGACAGGCCCTTTACTGTAACAACTTGTTAACTGTCGTTAGGGTTTTTAGTGTCTGGCGGCAGTTGCCTCAATTTGTCAAGGGGAAAAAAACCTCAGTTACCCACGACTTCTCCAAAAGGAAACACTTTGGTTCTCTCTCGGTGGCGATTACCTTTTTTGTTGACTTCCTTTTTTAAATCTGCCATTTCGATTCTCCAACCTTTGGGGAATTTAGTGGGGCACTAACGAATAAGACTTAGTAACAATGTATTTACCCTTTTGGTTGATATAACCGGTGAAGATAGTACAAAAATCCCCAACTTTTAAGGTTTATTTTTCCATTTAATATCTGGTTGAAAAAAAAAAAATTTTAATTACTGAAGTTATATAATAATAAATTTTATTATTATTATTAAAGATTCCCCGGGATTTCCCCCCGGGGCCCTTTTCCCAACGGTGCCCGGCCCCTTTGGTCCCTATTTTGGGAGTGTCTGAGTCCCAAGTCCCCCCAGGGAGGGGGCACAAGTACCCCCTCATCTTTGGGAAATGTCCCCAGGCCTAGCCACAAGCAGGCCTCTC
>NC_069463.1:27815505-27836418 GCF_026875155.1 Cherax quadricarinatus
TTTGGTTACGGACTACAGAATGTTTTTTTTTTTTCCAAAGTTTTCGTCTATAATTTGGGAACGCCTGGACGGATCGACTTCAAATTTTCCACGCTGGTTTACTCACACTACGAAAAGGATCATGCAGCTACTAACATGTACAGGTACACTGTGGTTAATTTTACGTAGACAGTTCCTAATTGTTTCCCTGCCATAATTTCAAACAAATCTTTTGTTCAACTTTAAGCCTTCAACACGGGTTTAGTCTGTTTAAAAGAAGTTTGGGAGTGGTATTGGAGTGTTATGGTGCCAGTTACTGGAGTGTGTAGGTGATGCTTTGTCAGAATGATCTTCAACTCACTTTGGGAGCTCACAGCATGTATGCAGATTCAAGTATTTTTGAAAAAAGAATATAAATTAGTAAAGAAAACTGAGAAATATTGAAAACTCGTGATTACAGAGCAATTTTATTTTTCAAGGGTTTAGTGATCTTTTAAATATTACATTATATATATATATATATATATTTATATATATATATATATATATATAATATATATATATATATATATATATATATATATATGCAATAAGATCACAGTAAACAGGTGATTTCAGAATATGCAAAACAACCACTCTGAAAGAATAGAGAAATTCCAAGCGCTTTCGTGACTACTCACATTATCAAGGAACTATGAAAGTAAAGCATGTGTATGTATAATGTTCGCCAAGACCATAGTCCTGGCACGGGTCCCAATCTTGCGATGACCTGTCTCTGGCTCCCGATGGAGAAAGGTTTCCACAATGATGCGACGCATGCCGCTCAAGCGCCCCTCTGGTCAGTTCAACTGGTGCATCTCATAAGCGACACCATATGCAACTATGGACACTAGCGAGGAGGAGATGTCATTATCACAGGTAACAGCTTGTCTGGTTCGTTGACCCCATGGTACACTAGTGTGGCCGCAGTCATCTCTGGGTCCTCTTCGGGAGGGAATATCACCCCTAGTTGCCTGCGGAGTGTCTCAGTAGCTTCGCACTCTAGAAGATAGTGTGTTAGGGGCCGCTGGACAACGTGCTGACAGTACTGGCACATCTCCTCCTCAGCCTTGTCTACCATCATCTTGGCTGTGGGAAAGCCCAAACGAAGCCGATGGATGGCGGTACACTGCGCTCTGGACCAGCTTCTATCATATGGAGGGGGTTCTCCCTGAGTCGCTGCTCGGTACCACTGTTGAGATTGGGTATCACCTAAGACCTCCCCCATAAGTTTCGTGGCTCTGGCAGCCACTAGTTTGGTCTGTCGTAGGCTGATTGGACAGTAATCCCAACATGTGGATAGTCTGTTGCTGCCTTGGCTGCATCATCTGCCACCTCATTTTCCCGGATGCCAGCATGGCTGGGGATCCAGTTCAATGTCGATCTTATTACCCTGAACTTCTAAGGCTGTCATTATGCTCAGGATCGATGTAATGAGGTGAACATTATCCTGTGGTTGAGGATGGGAGGGGGCATTGATTGCAGAGGTGGAATCAACATGTATGACAGGTCGGAGTCGATGTCGTAGGGCATGTGACAATGCCTGCTGAATCGCCACCAGCTCAGCTTGAAGGATCGTGCAGTGGTCAGGGAGTCGCCAGCCTTGTGTGTGACCATTGTGGTACAGTCCAGCTGCTGCTGCTCTTCCTGTCAGGGTCGACAGAACCATCTGTGAAATACACTGCACATGTGCCTCCCTCTGCCAGTGCCATGCTTGTCTCAGCATGATTGCTGAGGATGTCTTGACTGCAGAGACACTTAGAGATGGGTAGCTGCATGATGAAAACATCGGCTGGATCTGGGCGCCAGGGAGGTGGATGGTACCCAGCAACAGGAAGGTCACAACTCTTCTCACAGAGCAGCTGTACAGGCAGCAGCTTCCGCCAAGCAGCACAAAACGAACGAATCCAGGAGTAGTCCGTGAAGAGTGTGGGATCTTGTGACATGGTTGTTAATATCCGTCTCCTTAGTGGGGTACCTTGCTGCCGGTGCAGAATCGTGGCCACTTTGCAGGCGTTTATGTATCTTACTCTGTCAGCCAAGGAAGGAAGCTGGGCCTCAGATCTGAGACATACTGTGTAGGTCCAGATGGGGGCACCAAGCATAGTTCTTATCGCCTGGTTTTGTACGACCTCCACCCTTTGCCTGCTCTGCGGGAAGAGATGAGCTAAAGCCGGTGCACCGTAGTCAATGAGCGAGCGTATAGCTTGTATATAGTACAGGCGAAGTACATCTTTGCTTGCCCCTGCACGGTGCCTCGTCATAGCTCTCATGGCGTTGAGTCTGAGTAGAGCACGTGACCTGACATACTCGGCCTGTTTCTGAAAGGTCAGCTTTTTATCAATGTAGATTCCCAAGCACAGGTAGGAGCCTGTCCACTCAAGTTCTATATCCTGAATACGTAATCTATTCACAGGATCTGGTCCCTTGAACATCATTGCAAGAGATTTCTCGGCCGAGATCTTGAGGCCTAGTTCCTTGCAAGACTGCGTAATTAGGTCCAAAGCTCTCTGAGCCTGTCGTTCTAAATTGCCTTTCCCATTCACTACTAGTGCAAGATCATCAGCATAGCTGAGGAGCTGTGTACCACTATGAAAAAGGAAGGCTCACAAGTTCCTGCATAAGGATGTTAAACAGGGTAGGACTGAGCACACCTCCTTGTGGCGTACCGTTTTCCAGGGTTTTAAAGGAAGAGTAGTGTCCCTGAAAGCTGACACAGGCCTGCCTGCCCCTAAGGTAGGACTCTATCCAGGCCAGGAGGCGTCCTTTGATTCCCTTCCGAGCTAGTTTGCAGAATTGCTGTGGGGCTGGCTAGCTCAAATGCCTTCTCAAGGTCGAGGTAAACGACGATAATAGGTATTTTGTTGCTATCAGCAATCTGGCTTAGAAGAGTGGTTATGCACTCTGCTGTTCCCACTCCTTTGGTGAAGCCAAATATGTGATGATGAGAGGGTCCAAGTTTCCATAGGAGGCGGTTTAACACCATCCTCTCAGCAGTCTTGGCTAAGCAGCTGGACAGCGATATGGGTCTCATACTGCCTGGGTCCTTGGGCTTTGGAATTGGTACGATTGTAGCTTTCTTCCAAGCTGCTGGGAGTGTTCTGGCCCTCCACGACTTGTTAATGACGTCTAGTATGGCCTCCCATCCACTCTGCCCAGCCCGTGCAATCATGGAGTACGTCACACCAGCGATGCCCGGGGCAGTGTCACCTGTGTTCTGAATGGCACGTCGGAGTTCCAAGTCCGTGAGGTCTACATTAGTCACATCTTCCGACTCGCATGCAGCTTGTATCGTTAGCTGGCGCTGTGGCAGAAGATCCGTCTGTATATTCCTGATGTCCTGTGGGAGCTGAGTGGAGGCTCCCCTGGAAGTGAAAAGCTCCACTAGTTTCTCTGCTTCCTGGGATGGGTTCGGGTGTGCTGGTGGCCTCGGCTTGCTCTTGCCAGTTGCTGTGTTGAGCTTGCCCCATATCTCAGATAAGGTGGTGTGATGCCCGAATGTTGAGCACCACTCCAGCCATTTCTCAGTTTTTATTCTGAGAGAGATTCTGCGGGCATGCTGCACAATGGCTCTCAGAGTATTCCTGTTCTCTGCCGTAGGGTTACGCTGTATAGCTTCCTAAAAGAGTTGATGCGGTGGTTCTGCTCCCGCACCTCGTCGTTGTAGAACCACCAGTCTCTTTTGTGAGTGCGTCCTGCGAACTTCTTTGGAATTGCGCACTCTGCTGCCTGGATGAGAACAGTGATTAGCTCCTGTTCAGCTGTATCACAGTCTTCAGATAGAACGTATGTGGACCACCAGTCATGAAGATAATCCTGGAACACCTTCCAGTTGGCCCTCTTTACGTCCCATCTAGGAGGCAGCACAACTGTGGGAGGCCTGTTGATGTTGAAGGTGGTGATCACTGCAAAGTGGTCACTGACAAGGTGAGGATGAGTTTCCCATGTGGTTCCTGCTGCGAGTTGTCTTGACCCAGAGGTAAGGTCGAGGCAGCCACCCAACAGGTGTGTGGGGTCTCCATTATTTAGCAACTTTACCTCTGGAATATCGTGTAGGAGCATTGCTATATGTCTGCCAGCAGCATTGGTTGCTGAGTGAGAGTGCAGAATAGGGTGATGTGCGTTGAAATCTCCACCCACAATAATACACTCAGTGCGTGCTAGTGCGAGGAGCTCTGCAATGTCGAGGGTGTGTCTTGGGTTCTTGTAGATGTTATAGATGGTAATGGGCGCCCCAGGTATGTGCACAAGGATGGCCTGTACCTCGACATCCTCCCCACAGTCCACAGGGTTGGCTATAACCTCGTGAGGTATTGTATTGGATACAAATACAGCTGTGCCTCTGCAGTGAATGCCCGGGTCCATGTGCCGAAAATACCCAGCAAAACCGTTATAATTATTAAGGGTAATAATGAATTCAAATTTAAAATTTACAGAAAACCTACAAATAACTGTTCCTATGTCCACTATTATTCCTCGCATCAAGATAGAGTCAAACTGTCTGTTTTCTCATCAATGTTTTTGAGAGCTTTACGAATTTGTAGTCCTGAGTTCATAGATGAGGAAATATCCAAAATTTATGAAATAGGTAATGATTTAAAATACCCAAGAAATGTAATTGATAAATCTTTTAAAGTTGCTAGGAACACTTTTTATAATCCAAAAGAGGGCAACCAGCCTTTTCAACTAAAAATATGTTGGTTCTCCCTTACCATGAAAACTTGGTTGATATGCCTTCTCTTCTTAAGACTTTTAATATTAAAGTTGTATTCAAAAATCTTGATACAGTAAAAAAACTTTTGATTAAGAATTCCCCCCAAAATGCTGATGGATGTGTCTATAGATTCCTTGTAAAATTTGCGATAAAGTTTATTTACTGTCAAACTGGTAAAAATCTCGAACTAAGATTAAAACAACATAAATATAGCATTAGAACTGGACAAGATTCCAATGCTCTTTTTATTCATGTAAGAGATTTTAACCATCCAATTGAATTTCAAAAAGTTGAGAAAGTAGTATCAAGCAAGTCCATGGTCGACAGGAATATAATTGAATCTTGTTTCATAAAAAGCAGTTTGACAATAATATGAATATTTCCTTTGGTTTATATAAATTAGATCCATTTATAACTAATAGAATTTGGGTAGAATTTAATAATACACTGGACAAATAAATAGCTTGGGGGTGAGTTTTGCAAAGGACCTATCCAAGTTGGCTCGCCGCGCGTCACGTGTTTAACCGTTGTGGGATCTGATAGTGAGGTGCTGGCCGACCCCTTATATAGCTTCCTTGGATGCTTCACTTTCATAGTTCCTTGATAATGTGAGTAGTCACGAAAGCGCTTGGAATTTCTCTATTTTTCAGAGTGGTTGTTTTGCATATTTTGAAATCACCTGTTTACTGTGATCTTATTGCATATATATATATATATATATATATATATATTATATATATATATATATATAATATTATATATATATATATATATATATATATATATATATATATATATATAGAGAGAGAGAGAGAGAGGTAAGACAGAATGTAGGATTGCGGATGAGCAAGGAGGTTTTAGAGTGGGTAGGGGATGTGTAGATCAAGTGTTTACATTGAAGCATATATGTGAGTAGTATTTAGATAAAGGTAGGGAAGTTTTCATTGCATTTGTGGATTTAGAGAAGTCATATGATAGAGTTGATAGGGGGCAATGTGGCAGATGCTGCAAGTGTATGGAATAGGTGGTAAGTTACTAAATGCTGAAAAGAGTTTTTATGGGGATAGTGAGGCTCAGGTTAGGGTGTGTAGAAGAGAGGGAGACTACTTTCCGGTAAAAGTAGGTCTTAGACAGGGATATGTAATGTCACCATGGTTGTTTAATATATTTATAGATGGGGTTGTAAAAGAAGTAAATCCTAGGGTATTGGCGAGAGGGGTGGGATTAAATTATGGGAATCAGTTACAAAATGGGAATTGACACAGTTGCTTTTTGCTGATGATACTGTGCAAAGGTTAGTGGACAAGTTTGGGAGTGTGTGTAAAGGTAGAAAGTTGAAAGTGAACATAGAAAAGAGTAAGGTGAAGAGGGTATCAAATGATTTAGATAAAGAAAAATTGGATATCAAATTGGGAGGAGGTGTATGGAATGAAGTGAATGTTTTCAGATATTTGGGAGTTGACGGATGGATTTATGAAGGATGAGGTTAACCATAGAATTGATGAAGGAAAAAAGGCGAGTGGTGCGTTGAGTATATGTGGAGACAAAAAACATTATCTATGAAGACAAAGAAGGGTAAGTTATGAAAGTATAGTAGTACCAACACTCTTATATGGGTGTGAAACTTGGGTTGTGAATGCAGCAGCGAGGAGGCGGTTGGAGGCAGTGGAGATGTCCTGTCTAAGGCAATGTGTGGTGTAAATATTATGCAGAAAATTCGGAGTGTGGAAATTAGGAGAAGGTGTGGAGTTAATAAAAGTATTAGTCAGATGGCTGAAGAGGGGTTGTTGAGGTGGTTTGGTCATTTAAAGCGAATGGATCAAAATAATATAACATGGAGAGCGTATAAATCTGAAGCGGGGTAGGTGTTGTCCTCGAAAGATTGGAGGAGGGGGTAAAGAAGGTTTTGTGGGCGAGAGGTTGGACTTCCAGCAAACATGCGTGAGCGTGTTAGGAGCGATGGAGACGAATGGTATTTTGACCTGACGAGCTGTTGGAGTGTAGCAGGGTAATATTTAGTTAAAGGGAATTCAGGGAAACCGGTTATTTTTTATAACCAGACTTGAGTACTGGAAATGGGAAGTACAATGCCTGCACTTTAAAGGAGGTGTTTGGGATATTGGAAAGGTTGGAGGGATATTCTGTATATCTTTATATGAAATATGCTTCTAAACTGTTGTGTTCTGGGCACCTCTGCAAAACAGTGATTATGAAAGAGTGAGGTGAAAAATGTTGAATGATGAAAGTATTTTTCTTTTTGGGGATTTTCTTTCTTTTGACGTCACCTGCCCCGGTGGGAGCGGCCAACTTTATATATATTTATATTATATATATATTATATTATATATATATATATATATATAAAATATATATATATATATATATATATATATTTGTCGTGCCGAAATGTAAAACTGGTCAATTAGCCAAGAACTCATTTAAAATTAAGTCCTTTCTAAAATTTACTCTTATACGTTTAAAGATATATTTTTTTCATTAATGTTGATGTAAAAATTTAAATTTTGCACCAAAGGAAATTAGAAAACTTACCTAACCTTATTATAACAAACTCAATTTATTTTAGCCTAACCCAACTAAATATATTTTAGATTTGTTTACAGTAATTTAATGCTAAACAAACACAGTGAAATATATTTTTTCGTTAGGTTCAGAATGATTTTTGCGAAATTATTGCATACACAAATTTTTACTTGTCCATATGGCAAGATGAGCGTTGCTATTTAAGCCAAGATCGCAAGTTCTGCCTATTCGGCACGAAAATTATATATATATATATATATATATATTAATATATTTTATTATATATATATATATTTATATATTTATATATATATATTATATATAATTTCTTTTAAAACACACCGGCCGTATCCCACCCGAGGCGGGGTGGCCCCAAAAAGGGAAAACGAAAGTTTCTCCTTTTACATTTAGTAATATATACAGGAGAAGGGGTTACTAGCACCTTGCTCCTGGCATTTTAGTCGCCTCTACAACACGCATGGCTTACTGAGGAAGAATTCTGTTCCACTTCCCCATGGAGATAAGAGGAAATAACAAGAATAAAAAACTAGAAAGGAAATAGAAACCCAGAGGGCGTGTATATATGTGCTTGTACATGTATGTGTAGTGTGACCTAAGGTGTAAGTAGAAGTAGCAAGACGTACCTGAAATCTTGCATGTTTATGAGACAGAAAAAAAAGGGGCACGCAATCCTACCATCATGTAAAACAATTACAGGCTTTCGTTTTACACTCGCTTGGCAGGACGGTAGTACCTCCCTGGGTGGTTGCTGTCTACCCCCTACTACCTAGAATTATATATATATATATATATTATATATATATATATATTTATATATATATATATATAAATATATATAGGAATATTTTATTACATAATATGGCACAGAAGATTTAAGAGATACATTGTTGATATAAAGGTGGCATATACGGTACATGTTGTTACGTGTGTATCACCGATTATAAGGCGAAAATCTCATCCAGCTCCTCAGAGTGGGGCGTGTGCCCAAAATGCAGCATGCATTACCCCTTTGAACAGCCGCACTGAGCCGCTGGAACAGAAAACTAGCTGCCCTGGGATCCCTAGTTACCCTGATGAGTCTTTTTCCCAACTCCTTAAGGAAATTAGATGCACTCTTTCCCCATGAGCCAAGGGTCTCTGAGCCTATGGGAACAAACATATAATGATGGGCAAGTTCTCCATATTTTCTAGACTTTTGGGACTCCCTAAAGCTGGCAGCTGCCCCTCCTTCCTCCCTGGTGTATTGGAGATAGGTATCAGCCAAGGTAGATGCACATGTATAGTCCCACACACCTGCTTCCCATCTGTCCAGGCTTGAAGGGTGATACCATCTGGACGCTTCTGGCTGCCATCAGATCTGCATAGTTGGGGTGGCTCCCTTACTGCTGGGCATCCAGCTTGTTGTGAGGCTCCTCTTGATAATGCTATTAACCTCCTCATGTCTTGCAATCTTTCCCTCGGATTTACGGCACACAAGACCATGGTACCCGATCGGTCTGCTGCTTCACTGCCACAAATACACCTGTGTTCGGCGAGAATAGGGGCGGCAAGTCGAAGGGCAACACCGATGCGGATGGTCTGTGGGTCGAGGCGTGTGCCAAGGCTGGAGTTGGGAACAGCCAACAGAAAGTCCCAGCATGAGGGGCTCTCACTGCCAGGAGGCGGGCTCTATCCTTCCCTGACACACTCTGAAGCATCGTTGAGGCTATATTTTCCACTATGGACCATCCCAGTGCGATTGTTTGTAGTTGTTGGGGGGAGCAGGTCTGGTTTCTGAGCCCGTTAGATTATCCCAGATCATTGCTCCGTCAATGAATTTTTGGTCCTGGGCTCCAATCTTGTCCCTAAGATGTTCAGGGAGAATCGCTGCTACAAGCTCTCTGGATGCAATACACGAGGACAGAAAAGCAGGTAACGCAATCTGTGATGACTTGCGGACACCAATGCCTCCTAGTCTGACTGGAAGTGTAGCTTGGTTCCACTGCCCGTCTTCTAGAGTAAGGTTAGTACTTTCGTAAAATCTGCCTCAGAATACTGTCATATTCGTGCAGTATAGGGTTATCATATGAAGGTGCACATCTTAGGAAATATGTCAACCTGGGCAGACTCAAGCGTGTGTGTGTGTGTGTGTGTGCAAGACAAGCTACAGGGGGTGGAAATCTTTAGCTTAAGTACTTTCACACTTCTCAGTTCCTCATCAGGAGCCATGCAATGTTGCAAGGCTGCAACTGAAGGAGTGAGGGGACGTTTTCTCAGAATAGCGCAGTGCGGACCTGTTCCCTGCCGCTGGCTCTCTCAGAACGTGGGCCAACTGTCAGAATCACACCTCGCACCACCACCATCCCCCTTCCCCATATTTATTGTAGAGTTTGTTATTAGTCCGGTGTTATTAACCTGAAAAACAGAAAATAGCAAAAATAACTTATTAAAAGGTCAGATTTTCCACATATACTCCGAATGCTGTAGAAATAAAAATTCATAAGAGTTTTTCCTCCGTCTGGCTACAGCAACCTCCTTTTATCGACCCAAGGACCCACTTGAGTGCGGAACGTTATATTTTTTTCTCTCAATTATTTGGAAAACGGTGCATCCGACGATGAAAGTTTATACTGTAAAAAAAAATGAAATAAATTCTGAACAAGATTACTTCTATGTATGTTTGTTGTATATGATATAATTTTTGCGTAAGCTTGACCGAATATGCGGGAGAGTTGGATCATACTGCGAGATTTTTTCTACTCGCTCTCATTTCATATCTTACAAGCGACATTTTTTTAATAAAATGCATAAAGTTATAAAGTGAAAAATTCTCTCTTAGGATTAGTTATAAACTTAGGATTAGTTATAAACTTAGGATTAGTTATAGATTTAGGATTAGTTATTTGATTTAGGATTAGTTATAAATTTAGTATTAGTTATAAACTTAGGATTAGTTATAAACATAGGA
Source organism: Cherax quadricarinatus (assembly GCF_026875155.1). NCBI lineage: Eukaryota > Metazoa > Arthropoda > Malacostraca > Decapoda > Parastacidae > Cherax > Cherax quadricarinatus. Next base: position 27,825,747 of record NC_069463.1, read on the forward strand.
TTGGTTATAAACTTAGGATTAGTTATAAACTTAGGATTAGTTATAAACTTAGGATTAGTTATAAACTTAGGATTATTATATAACTTAGGCTTAGTTATAAACTTAGGATTGGTTATAAACTTAGGATTAGTTATGAACTTAGGATTAGTTATTAATTTTTAGGATTAGTTATAAACATAGGATTGGTTATAAATTTAGGATTAGTTTTTAGATTTAGGATTAGTTATAAATTTAGTATTAGTTATAAACTTAGGATTAGTTATAAACATAGGATTGGTTATAAACTTAGGATTAGTTATAAACTTAGGATTAGTTATAAACTTAGGATTTGTTATAAACTTAGGATTAGTTATAAACTTAGGATTAGTTATAAACTTAGGATTAGTTATAGATTTAGGATTAGTTATAGATTTAGGATTAGTTATAAATTTAGTATTAGTTATAAACTTAGGATTAGTTATAAACATAGGATTGGTTATAAACTTAGGATTAGTTATAAACTTAGGATTAGTTATAAACTTAGGATTAGTTATAAACTTAGGATTAGTTATAAACTTAGGATTAGTTATAAACTTAGGCTTAGTTATAAACTTAGGATTGGTTATAAACTTAGGATTAGTTATGAACTTAGGATTAGTTTATTAATTTTTAGGATTAGTTATAAACATAGATTGGTTATAAACTTAGGATTAGTTATAAACTTAGGATTAGTTATAAACTTAGGATTGGTTATAAACATATGTAACATAACTGTTGCACATGTGTCTTCAAGAGAGAGCAGGACAGATACCTAAAGTCAGTGCCGGATCAGCCGGGTTGGGGTTTTCGTACGTTGGACTGCGTGCGGCCAGCAGTAACAGCCTCGTTGATCAGGCCTTGACCCACCGGGAGGCCTGGTCGTGGATCGGGCCGTGGGGGCGTTGATCCCCGGAATACCCTCCAGGTAGACTGCAGGTAGACCTAATAACCTGTCGGTATTTTATACCATTTTAATATTCACTCTGTCAGTCACTACACCATAATGATATCTTGGGCAACTTTTGCAAGTGTGAGGGGTTTTGGATTTGAGAGGGGACGTGACCTCTCAGTGACCTACATCTCACTTCTTGACAGTATATAAGGCTCCATACTGTCACTTCAACTTGAACGACACCCCCCACCCGGGAGGCCACCGCCGGGTCGCCATCGGGAAAGAAGACCCGGGGCCGGAAGTACCGGCAAACCTACAACAACAACAACTTCAACTTCAACATGTTTCTGACTATGGAACAATGCTCGTCTCCAGGCTGAGGACTGACCCCCTCAAAACTACGCCTTCAAGGTGATGTACAGATTACATCGTCTTCACATCTCTTCTACTTCTACCAGATTTTCTATACACAACTGAAGAAGCCTACTGTGTAGGAGAAACGTTTCGAAATATAAAGATACTTAACTGTTGCGTGTGTGTCTTACCTCCACTCCACTTCCATGGGTAGAGTGCCGCCATGGCACTAAACAATAAAGGAACCGCCTTTCCTCTCAACCGTCCAACTCATTAGATACGGCTGAATTTTTTTAGACTCAAAGTCAAACTCTATCCTAGAGCGGGACAGCAGACAGCAGGGCTAACATGGTTCAAGACACTTGTGGGCGGCAGCAGAATGTCCCCTCACTAAAAAACAAAAACCACCAACGTCACTTTCAAACACATTTATAAAGCGAGGGAAAAAAGAGCTAGGCTACCCATATGGTCCTTAATACATCCTAACCTAAGTTAAACACGGGAGAGTGCATCAGCCAGCCCATTGTCTTTGTCGGCTATGTGTAAAAACTTATGTTATAAGGTTGCAGCCTGAGACTCCATTTCATCACATGTGTGTTGTGGTTTTTCATGGTGTTGAGGTAGACGAGTGGGTTGTGAGTGCCCTACGTAGACCTCGAAAAAGTTCCAGTGCAAGTATCAGTTTTAAGCCCCTTGGTGAGGTTGATACTTGGCAGAGAAGTCACAGGCTACAAACTACTCTTTCCCATTTTTTGTAGGAGTATTGTCCCTACCCCTGACTCGCATGCATCAACCTGTAATACAAAAGGTTTTGAAAAATCGAGAGACAGGAGGAATGGGTGCAATATATACAGTAGTCGTTGGCTTTGTTAAATGATTCTTTATTCTCTGGGTCCATTGCAATTTTTGTTTCTGACTGGTTTAAATGGGGTTAGTGGGGGCTACAACATCTGCAAAGTTCTTACAGAAGCGTCTAGTAGAAATTACCATCCCTAGAAACGCTGGAGGGATTTCCTGTTGTGAGGTACTGGTAATTCTTAATGGTAGGAATTTTAGTAAACTTAGGGGTACTTTACACTACCCACTTCATGGCCAAAATAGTGATAGTAGATTGGCCAAAGACTTACACAAATTAACAGTTAATTAGAAACTCTTAGTTCTCAAAGAGAGCTTCAAGTGGGGAAACATGTTGGTACCCACATATCGGAAACTACTACTATATCGTCCAGATAAGCTGCTGTGCCTTCAAGTCCTTTAATATCCTGATGGATCAGCTTCTGAAACATTGCCAGCGAGTTTTGCATTCCGAATGGGGGTCACCGTATATTGATAGTGACATCCTGGAATTATGAAGGCAAAGAATTCCTTCGCTTTATCTGTCTAAGGTACCAGATAGTAACGTTTAAGAAGGTCTAATTTGGAAACAAAAGCAGGCATGCCCACAAAGTCCACTACGTCATCCAAAACGTGGCAGAGGGTAAGTCATCTGGAACAGTGACCCCATTCACCGTACGGTATACAAATAACCCGCACATAGAAGAGAGGAGCTTACGACGGTAGTCTGTACACATTCGAAACCTCATCAGACTTCTTAACGAGATGCACGGTGAAGCCCGCGGACTAAGCGACTCCTGCACTAATCTGTGTTCTAACAGAAAAGCTACCTCCTGTTCAAGTAGTCTCTGGTTTTCAGGATTAGCTCTGTAGGGGGAGAGTTTAATAGGCTTAGTGTTTCCAAGGTCTACATCATTATATCCCAGGGTACATTTTTTCGGGACATCCGAAAATATGTCAGGGTAAGACTTATTATTTGATTTTTTTGACAGCTCCAACATTAAAGGGCTTGGGTCCTTGAGGACAGAATTAGGAAGCTTAACTTGAATCTCTGGAATGGTGTGCAAAGAATCAGGGTCGTCTACAGAGGCAGAGAACAAAGTCATTACTGCGACTTTGTGGGCAATTAATATTTTAATCTGATTTATGTGATAAATTTTACTTTAAGTGGGTTTATCAAGGGGAGCTACCACATAATTTACATCAGCGATTTTACTAACGATTTGCATTGGTCCCATAAATCTAGCTTTTAAGGTGTGGCCAGCTACAGGTTCCTGTAACCAGGACCTTGTCTTCTGATTGAAGGAGCGAAACCTTGCCTTTCTGTCATACTCCGTTTCATAGTGTTTTTGAGCAAATTTTAAGTTAGCCTTAGCCAACTGATGGGCCATCTGCAACCTTGAAGAAGGGTTGTAGAGGGCTATGCAGGCGTCTTCTCCCATCCATCCTTGAGCACTTTGCAGAGGACCTAGTACATTGTGCACGAAGATTAGCTCAAATGGACTGTACCTTGTTGATTCCTGCATAGTTTCTCTCATTGCGAACATCAACAGAGGAAGTGATTCATCCCAATCTGTAGGAAAATGCATGCACAAGGTTCTCATCATAGTTTTTAACGTCTGATGAAATTTTTCCAAGGCGCCTTGGGATTGAGGATGATAGGCAGTGGGTAATTTATGAATTATACCTAGCCTAGTTAGAGCTTCTCTGAAAGCTTTGGCTGTAAAGTTAGTACCCTGGTCACTCTGGATAGACTTAGGAATGCCAAGGTAAGATCTAAATTTAGTTATGACTTTAAGAATGGTTTTAGTGTTTATACTGCGCATTGGGACTGCTTCCGGATACCTAGTAGCTATGTCCATGATGGTGAATAGGTACCGGTTGCCTGACTTTGGTTTTAGTAATGGTCCCACGTAATCAATGATTTGCTCGGCAAACGGTTCTCCATCTGCAGGTATGTGATGAAGTGGCTCAGGTTTAATGGGGTGTCCAGGTTTATTACTTGTTGACATTCCCTACAAGAGCTGATGTGATTCTTCACATCTTGCCTTATTTTTGGCCGGTAAACTCTTTCAATATTCTATAAAGAGTTTTTGTAATTTCCAAATGACCTCCTAAAAAGGAATTGTGGACTATGTTCAAGATTTGTGACCTAAATTTCTAAGGAACTACCAGTCTATCAAATTTTATGTTTCCCCTATCTCCTTACCAGTCTTAGTGCAGAGTAAAAGGTTGTGTTTAATTTTGAAGATTGAGACACTTATGCAATATATGGGAATCTTTAGTGAGGAAAGTTTCGGCATACAGTGGCTCATCAGTCCAATGCAAAGTAGAAAGGTGTAAGGAGAGGAGGAGTTTGAGGTAAATCAGTCCCTGAGCCGGATTTCGATGTGTTCAGTCCATCAATTTTGTAGAATGTACAGAAATGGATGTATGTATGTATAATGTTCGCCAAGACCGTAGTCCTGGCGCGGGTCTCAATCTTGCGATGACCCGGAGCCAATAGACGTGGCTTATATACTGTAGTCAGGTGAGGCGAAGCTGGAGAAGGAGGGGTCATAGTGGTACCTCCACTATGGAAGTAGGTCTTCGCCAAAGATTAGACAAGTTTTATAAGCCACTTGTGGGTTTTTTTTAAACCATTTACCCACGCCCTTTAATTTTATATTTGACTGGGTGATCTGAGGGGGAAATTCGCCCAAGCCTGCCTGAAAAGCGAAGTACAAGGAAGGATCTCGTCGCTGTTCTTCCCAAAAGGGGACAGGCCCTCGGGCATGGAAACGGAGATAATCTGGCAATCCTGCAACCCTGGAGTAGGAAGGCTTGGTCTGGACTTTTCACCAAATTTACAAGGCTCTGGGCAGTTTTCCTCGTAAAACAAATTGTGTAGCCCTAGATCTGAGTCGTCCAATGATGGGTCAACATTCTCGATGAACATCCCATGGTTTTTTTGCCCGAGCTATGGCCCAAAACATTGGAAAAAAAATTTACTAGTCACTATAGGTTCTGTAGTATGGGGCCATACCACGCTCTGCTTCTTCCTGGTTCATCTCAAAAGGGAGGATGTTGATTTTTCATAAGGATTGGGGCTTAATTGGGCAGTTGGATTTTTGCATGGCCGGGTTTTAAATGACCACTGTAACAGACAAAATCATATTTTAACTTGGCTCCCTGTTGATTTTACTGCTGAATTGTATTTTTACTGCTGAATTGTATGCAATTCTTGTAGCAATTATCAGTATTGCACCCATGCCGCCTGTGTCGCCATTTGTGATAGTTTCAGACTCCCTTAGTGCTATGCAAGCTATAAAAAAAAAATCAATTCACCTCATCCCCTGGTTCTTCGTATTCAACTTGGCTATGCCGCATCACTAAGCAAAACTAATTATGTTGTTTTCTGTTGGATCCCTAGCATATTGACATAGAGGACAATAAACAGGCAGACAATGCTGCTAGGTCAGCAGTGGAAGGCCGCGGTCAGATGAAACCCAAAAACTCCAGGCGGGTCATTATCTAAGACCCATGTCAGGAAACACTTGTTTCCCGTTTTCCAACGAACGTTACCTTACCTAACCTAACCTAACCTCCCAGTTTCAATAGAGGTGTTTTCCATTCACAGACTATTTTTCTGTAATTTCTGACCACCTTCACAACCATTGACAACAATGTTGGTCTGATAATATACATAAGTTACATTCTATCAAACCAAGTTTGGTTTCTGGCCATCTTGTCATTGATGCCGAAGCTGGGAGACTACACTCTCCCATCTTCGCATCGGACACACTCTTCTTACTCACAGGTATCTCATGGAGAGGCACCTGTCCCACTCTGTGAGAATTGTCAAGTTCCAGTTTCAGTTCGCCATATTCTGTTGGACTGTCCAGTCTATCAAAGAGCACGCAGAATTTACCTCCGAGGTCGTCACCGCTCTAACGCTCTTACATCATCTTCCCTCCTTGCTGATGGACCTGCCTTTGACTCAGACTCCCTCGTTGACTTTTTGGCAGCAACTAATTTACTGCACAAACTTTGATGATCCTTCCTCTAGCACTCCTCACAGTCCTTTCTAATTCTCCCTCTGTTGTCCACTTCACTCTTGCTGCATTATAATCCAGCACTATCCCCTGCCCCGCTGCACTGTACGACCCTTGTAGGTTTAGCACTTCTTTTTATTTAATACAATAAATCAGATCAGAGCAAAAAAATGTCAACGACTTTTGAAACACATTTCAGCTGAAATATTTTTTGATAACACACTTGTACCTGCGCCTCAAAAAATTTTATGAAATCTCAAAGAACAAAGAGCTTCTAATTATGAAAAAAAAATCAGAATGAAGGTACTGTACGACCCTAGTGGGTTTAGCGCTTCTTTTTTCATTATAATAATCAGAATGTAATGAAACACAAGTTGCCACCGATGACATATGATGTACTAATTGTTGAGAGTGAAGTCAGTTAATATATGAATACGAGTCAGTTGTCGTAGTTAGAGAAGATATGGATCATCTTGTGTTACTTGTTAGATTTACTCTAGGAAAAAAGCAGAAATATGTTCTTGAAAGAAGCAAAAGGAAACTTCCAAGAACGAGTGTATAGGTCCAAGTGTAATGGTCCAAGTCGGACCGAAACGTTGTCGTAAGTTTCATTCTCTTATCTGCGAGTTATTCGTATATTGTCCCAGTCACAGTATTGCGCCTTTTTATTTTTTTTGTACAGTGTTCCAACATTTGAATAACATCAAAGAGACATTTTATTTGCTCATGCATTCAGTGGCTACGACTTTCATTGTCTCCTCAACAATGAAAATCTTTTTGTAAGAGATAGTGCTGATATTCACCAATGTTCAGTTAACTCTTGATCAAGTTGCAGCAGCTGGAGAACGGATCATCATCCCTCTATATAAAACAGTGTAATACATGTCAGTCATTACAAATCTGTATCTTTTAACAGATAATTTTCCACTCAAACTATGCTATGTTCTTATCAAGTCTTCTCTGGCCTCTTCAGCAGCTTGACACCATTTTTTTCGTGAACAATTAAAGTGTAACGAACACTTGTCACTGCTCAGTAATAACCCACATTGAGGCAGAAACACAGGAGACGGATCTGTATATTTCGACCCCGTTGTGGGGTCCTCTTCAGCAGGTTCAGATGTGGCGAGGAGAGACACTACAGCCTGAGTTGTGAGGCTGGAAAAGGCATCCAAATAATTTTACGGTCTTGAGAACAGAAGCGCCAGCACCGCCGAAGATCTTGTCAGTTATCTCAAGTGGGTGTAGATTAGATTGTGGGAAGTGGTGTGGTTGGGTAAAAAGCTTTATTTACACTGGTCTACTACCGCAGTCAAAGCTGCCTATATTTTAAATCAGTAGAGGATCCCACGGATAACCTTGATATTATAGATAAAATATATTCTTTAAACATAACAATATAAACCGGAACTGAGTAGATTTAGACCACTGGGAAAAACCACTAAGAAAAAAATTTCGCTAGTAACTCTACCTCATGGATAATATTGAAATGAGTCAATTTACATTACATTTTAAAAAAAAAAACCTACTTTTCTACTTAACGAATTTCTCTACGCTTCATCCTTATGCATTTTTACTATAAAAACTTGTCGTTCGTGAAAATATTAAAGGAAAGTTGAACAAAAATTTTGCAGTACTCTTAAGTCGCCCTCCACATCGGGTTTGGCTTACGCAAACCATACCACGGGGTGGGGTTTGAACCCGCGGTCAGAATCTCAAAACTCCAGACCGTCGAGTTAGCCACTGGGTCTGGAGTTTGGAGACTCTTTGACCGCGGGTTCAAACCCCACCCGTGGTATGGTTTGCAATCGTGTCATTACGATTTCGTGAGTCATGTTGGCTTACGTGCAAACTATAGCATATACAGAAAGAACTGGAAAAATACACAACCCGCACAAAGGAGAAAGACACTTAAAAGTTTCTTTCTGTGTGTTGGTTACTTGTACATAATATATGCAGTAATAGAGGCAACCTTATTCAGAATTTATTTTTAATTTTTTCTCGTGCTATAAACTTTTATCGTCAGATGCGCCATTTTCCAAATAACCGCGAGAAAAAACAAGTAAAAAGCCCTTCAATCATGAAAGGCTGAGTAGGGGTTTATAAAACGAAGTTGTTGCAGTCAGATGGAAGAAAAATTTTTTTTATCCTTATTTCTACAGTTCTCAGGAGTATGAGTGAATAAAATTCATCATTTTTTAAATTATTTCCGTGTTTTCCTAATTCGACACGACTACTAATATTCAGATAAATGTAGTGTTCTTTGTTTAAGGTTTTAGTGATAATGCGGAAGGATTTTGGGTTGTGTAAGGTCAGTTTTGCTAATTATATTAAATTGCTTTACAAATAAATAATAAACTGGAAAAATGCCTCTCCTGATAGGCCTTCAAACCTTAAATAATGGAAGGCATCTTAGAGAGGGTTGGACTGATTTTTTTTGGAGTGTTTGCTTCAATTTCCAGTTTTATTAAAAAATTGGGGGGTAAATTTTGAAAATACGGGGTTTTCGTGTGATAATTTGTGAATGTCTCAGTTATCGGCTTACAAACCTTAACGCCGAATAACTTAAAAAATGAAACATTTGACGGCTTCAAATTTTAAAATGCTAGTGTAATTTCAGGTATGGCCTTCTGATTGTCTTCATACTTTCAAAGCCGGTGAATGTTACTGAGAAGTTATATTATTTTCTAGGCTGAGTAGGTGCCAAGTTTCCTGGAAATTCGATTACTTTCTAGGTGCCAAGTTCCTGGGAAGTTCGATTACTTTCTAGGCTGTGTAGGTGCCAAGTTTCCTGGGAAGCTCGTTACTTTCTAGGCTGTGTAGGTGCCAATTTTCCTGGGAAGTTCGATTACTTTCTAGGCTGTGTAGGTGCCAAATTTTCCTGGGAAATTCGATTTCTTTCTAGGCTGTGTAGGTGCCAAGTTTCCCCGGAAAGTTCGATTACTTTCTAGGCTGTGTAGGTGCCAAGTTTCCTGGGAAGCTCGATTATTTTCTAGGCTGTGTAGGTGCCAATTTCCTGGGAAGTTCGATTACTTTTCTAGGCTGTGTAGGTGCCAATTTTTCCTGGGAAGTTCGATTACTTTCTAGGCTGTGTAGGTGCCAATTTTCCTGGGAAGTTCGATTACTTTCTAGCTGTGTAGGGCCAAGTTTTTCCCGGGAATTTTGATTACTTTCTAGGCTGTGTAGGTGCCAAGTTTCCTGGGAAAATTTGATTACTTTCTAGGCTGTGTAGGTGCCAAGTTTCCTGGGAAGTTCGATTACTTTCTAGGCTGTGTAGGTGCCAATTTTCCTGGGAAGTTCGATTACTTTCTAGGCTGTGTAGGTGCCAAGTTTCCTGGGAAGTTCGATTACTTTCTAGGCTGTGTAGGTGCCAATTTTCCTGGGAAGTTCGATTACTTTCTAGGCTGTGTAGGTGCCAAGTTTCCTGGAAGTTCGATTTACTTTCTAGGCTGTTTTAGGTGCCAATTTTCCTGGGAAGTTTTGATTACTTTTTTAGGCTGTGTAGGTGCCAAAATTTTTCCCGGAATTCGATTACTTTCTAGGCGGGGTAGGTGCCAATTTTCCCGGGAAAATTCGATTACTTTCTAGGCTGTGTAGGTGCCAAGTTCCTGGGAAGTTCGATTACTTTCTAGGCTGTGTAGGTGCCAATTTTCCTGGGAAGTTCGATACTTTCTAGGCTGTTTTAGGTGCCAAGTTTCCTGGGAAGTTCGATTACTTTCTAGGCTGGTAGGTGCCAATTTTCCTGGGAAGTTCGATTACTTTTCTAGGCTGTTTTAGGTGCCAATTTTCCTGAGAAGTTCGATTACTTTTTAGGCTGTGTAGGTGCCAATTTTCCTGGGAATTCGATTTCTTTCTAGGCTGTGTAGGTTTCCAAATTTCCTGGGGGCTCGATTACTTTCTAGGCTGTGTAGGTCCAAGTTTCCTGGGAAGTTCGATTACTTTCTAGGCTGTGTAGGTGCCAAGTTCCTGGGAAGTTCGATTACTTTTAGGCTGTGTAGGTGCCAAGTTTCCTGGGAAGTTCGATTACTTTTTAGGCTGTGTAGGTGCCAAGTTTCCTGGGAAGTTTCGATAACTTTCTAGGCGTGTAGGTGCCAAGTTTCCATGCTATACTTGTGAATGTGTCTTCTAAGAGACTTGAAAATCTTGAACTTCATTACAGACTGGTGCTGCCCCCTGTACTTTTCCTTCTGTGATTATTGGTGGGGTGTCCAATAAGTCGGTTGGTTTGAGCACTCAGCTTACGTTGGGTGTCCGTTGTTCGATCCCGGTACGGGTGGAAACACTGGGAGTGTTTCCTTACACCTGCTGTCCTTTTTTCACCCAGCAGTAAGTAGGTACCTGGTGTTAGTCGACTGGTGGGATGGCAAACCTGGGGACAAGATTAACCTAAGTTGCCCGAAATGCTCTACACAACCAGGGACTTTTTTAATAATGTTAGTGATGTTAGGTAGGTCTATAAAAGTTGTATCTTTTACTTGTAGAAATAATAATAAAAAATTTATTATTATTTTTAAAAGTAGAAGAAGAAGAGGGTGGGGTTATG
>NC_069463.1:27836918-27866810 GCF_026875155.1 Cherax quadricarinatus
AAAAAGCAAAAGGATAAAGTCGTAGGGAAATTCGTTAAGTAGAAAAGTTAGGTTTGTATTTTTAAAATGTAATGTAAATTGACTCCTTTCAATACCATCCATGAGGTAGAGTTACTAGCGAAATTTTTTTCTTAGTGGTTTTTCCCAGTGGTCTAAATCTACTCAGTTCCGGTTTATATTGTTATGTTTAAAGAATATATTCTCCATTTTATCTATAATATCAAGGTTATCCGTGGGATCCTCTACTGATTTAAAATATAGGCAGCTTTGACTGCGGTAGTAGACCTGTGTAAATCAGCTTTTTACCCAACCACACCACTTCCCACAATCTAATCTACACCCACTCGAGATAACTGACAAGATCTTCGGCGGTGCTGGCGCTTCTGTTCTAAAGACCGTAAAATTATTTGGATGCCTTTTCCAGCCTCACAACTCAGGCTGTAGTCTCTCTCCTCGCCACATCTGAACCTGCTGAAGAGGACCCCACAACGGGGTCGAAATATACAGATCCGTCTCCTGTGTTTCTGCCTCAATGTGGGTTATTAGTGAGCAGTGACAAGTGTTCGTTACACTTTAATTGTTCACGAAAAAAATGGTGTCAAGCTGCTGAAGAGGCCAGAGGAAGACTTGATAAGAACATAGCATAGTTTGAGTGGAAAATTATCTGTTAAAAGATACAGATTTGTAATGACTGACATGTACTACACTGTTTTATATAGAGGGATGATGATCCGTTCTCCAGCTGCTGCAACTTGATCAAGAGTTAACTGAACATTGGTGAATATCAGCACTATCTCTTACAAAAAGATTTTCATTGTTGAGGAGACAATGAAAGTCGTAGCCACTGAATGCATGAGCAAATAAAAATGTCTCTTTGATGTTATTCAAAATGTTGGAATACTGTACAAAAGAATAAAAAGGCGCAATACTGTGACTGGAACAATATACGAATAACTCGCAGATAAGAGAATGAAACTTACGACGTTTCGGTCCGACTTGGACCATTACACTTGGACCTATACACTCGTTCTTGGAAGTTTCCTTTTGCTTCTTTCAAGAACATATTTCTGCTTTTTTCCTAGAGTAAACCTAACAAGTAACACAAGATGATCCATATCTTCTCTAACTACGACAACTGACTCGTATTCATTATATTAACTGACTTCACTCTCAGCAATTAGTACATCATATGTCATCGGTGGCAACTTGTGTTTCATTACATTCTGATTATTATAATGAAAAAAGAAGCGCTAAACCCACTAGGGTCGTACAGTACCTTTATTCTGAATTTTTTTTTCATAATTAGAAGCTCTTTGTTCTTTGAGATTTCATAAAAAATTTTGAGGTGCAGGTACAAGTGTGTTATCAAAAAATATTTCAGCTGAAATGTGTTTCAAAAGTCGTTGACATTTTTCTTGCTCTGATCTGATTTATTGTATTATAATAAAAAGAAATGCTAAACCTACAAGGGTCATACAGTGCAGCGGGGCAGGGGATAGTGCTGGATTATAATGCAGCAAGAGTGAAGTGGACAACAGAGGGAGAACTAGAAAGGACTGTGAGGAGTGCTAGAGGAAGGATCATCAAAGTTTGTGCAGTAAATTAGTTGCTGCCAAAAAGTCAACGAGGGAGTCTGAGTCAAAGGCAGGTCCATCAGCAAGGAGGGAAGATGATGTAAGAGCGTTAGAGCGGTGACGACGTCGGAGGTAAATTCTGCGTGCTCTTTGATAGACTGGACAGTCAAACAGAATATGGCGAACTGAAACTGGAACTTGACAATTCTCACAGAGTGGGACAGGGTGCCTCTCCATGAGATACCTGTGAGTAATAAGAGTGTGTCCGATGCGAAGATGGGAGAGTGTAGTCTCCCAGCTTCGGCATCAATGACAAGAAAATGGCCAGAAACCTAAACTTGGTTTGATAGAATGTAACTTATGTATATTATCAGACCAACATTGTTGTCAATGGTTGTGAAGGTGGTCAGAAATTACAGCAAAATAGTCTGTGAATGGAACACCTCTATATGAAACTGGGAGGTTAGGTTAGGTTAGGTAAGGTAACGTTCGTTGGAAAACAGGACAAGTGTTTCCTGACATGGGTCTTAGATAATGACCCGCCATTGGAGCTTTTGGTCATCTGACCGCGGCCTTCCACTGCTGACCTAGCAGCATTGTCTGCCTGTTTATTGTCCTCTATGTCAATATGACTAGGGATCCAACAGAAAACAACATAATATTAGTTTTGCTAGTGATGCGGCATAGCCAAAGTTGAATACGAAGAACCAGGGGATGAGGTGAATTAATTTTTTTTTTAGCTTGCATAGCACTAAGGGAGTCTGAAACTATCACAAATGGCGACACAGGCATGGATACAATACTGATAATTGCTACAAGAATTGCATACAATTCAGCAGTAAAAATACAATTCAGCAGTAAAAATCAACAGGGAGCCAAGTTAAAGTATGATGTTGTCTGTTACAGTGGTCATAAACCAGGCCATGTAAAGTCCAACTGCCCAATTAAGCCCCAATCCATCTCCGTTTTGAGATGAACCAGAAAGAAGCAGAGCGTGGTACAGCCCCATACTACAGTACATGCCACATCTCCCTTCAGGAGAATGAAAAAAAATGAAGTAACCACTTTTAGGGATACCGGGGTTTATTGTTCCCTTATAAAAGAAGGAGTACTTCCCCTCTCTGAAAAGATGTCATTGCAATACTCCGTTCTCTTCTGGAGGAGCTGTATTTTCCGTCCCTTTAAATAAGATACAATTAAGTAAATATTAAAAGGATATTTGACGAGGTGTTTCTGAGGGTTTTCCTATAAAAAGACCCAGTAATTGGAGAAATGACTTTTTAATTTAACCAAATTCAAAAACCTAAGTGATATAATTTTTCCCCAATTTTGGCCAAAACTCGGGCAAAAATCCATGGAGTTCACAAAAAAATTTGACCCTTTTTGGCGACTCAGACTAGGTAGAAAATTTTTTTTTAGGGAAAAAACTCCCCAGAGCCTTTGAAAATTTAGTGAAAGCCCCCAGCCCAACCTTTCCCTACTCCAGGGTTGCAGGATTCCCAATATCTCCGTTTCCATCCCCGGGGGGGGGATGCCCTTTCGGGAAGAACAGCGAGAGACCTTCCTTGTACTTCGTTTTTTTTTTAGGGGCTTGGGGAATCCCACCGTTCCCCCAGCAAAAAAAAAAATTAAAGAGGGTTTGATAATGGTTTTAAAAAAAAAAAACCCACAAGGGGCTTATAAACTTTTAATTTTTGGGAGAAGACACTTCCACGTGGATGGCCCATATGACCCTCCTTCCCCCAGCTTGCCTCACTGATACAGTATATAACCAGTCTTGGTTCCATTTTAATTTACAAATTGGGACGAAAATCGATCCAGGTCAGGGACTAATTACTCAAACTCCTCCTTCCTTACCCCTTTTTTATTTGCTTGGATGAAAAGCCACTGTATCCCGAAATTTTTTAAAAAAACCCAATATTGATAATTCCAATCTTCAAAATTTAAATAACCTTTTATCTGCACAAAAACTGGGAAGGAGGTAGGGGGAAAATTAAAAGATAGATGGTTTTTCCTTTTAAAAATTTTGGTACAAAAACTTAATAGTCCAAAATTCCTTTTTAGGAGGGGCATTTGGAATTTCAAAATTTTTTAGAAATTGAAAGAGTTTACGGGCCCCAAAATAAGGAAGAGGAAAATCACATCAGTCTTGTAGGGAAAGTCAACAATAGTAAACCGGACCCCCCCATAAACCTGAGCCACTTATACATACTGAGATGGGGAACCGTTTGCCGGCAAATCATGTTACGTGGGGGGCCCTTACTAAAACCAAAAAACGGGAACCGGTACCTTCCCATCATGGGGAAAAAAAACTACAGGTATCCGGAAGCATCCCAATGCGCAGTATAAACACTAAAAAACCCTTTTAAAAATAAAAATAATTTAAATTTCCTTGGTTCCTAAGTCTATCCAGAGTGACCAGGGTATAACTTTACAGCCAAAAATTTCGAGAAGTCTTAGGCTAGGTATTTTCATAATTTTCCCCACTTATATCCCAATCCCAAGGCGCTTGGAAAAATTTATCAGACGTTTTAAAAAAATGAGAAACCTTTTCATGCATTTTCCTAAGATTGGGGAATCACTTCTCTGTTTATGTTCGCAATGAGAAAATAAGCGGAATCAACAAGGGACAGTCCATTTGAGTAATCTTTGTGCCATGATAGGTCCCCGCAAAATGCTCAAGGGGGGATGGGAGAAAACGCCTGCATAGCCCCCTTTCAACCTTCTTCAAGGGTTGAGAGGCCATCTTGGTAAGGCTAATTAAAAAATTTTTTTCAAAACCTATGAAACGGAGGGATGACGGAAACCCGTAGGGCCAACCCAAAAGCTAATTTTGGGGCCAATGAAATCGTTAAAATGCTGATTAAAAATTTGTGGGAGCCCCTTTATAAAACCACTTAAGTAAAATTTACCACATAAATAGATTAAATATTTAAAGCCCACAAAGTCGCAGTAATGATTTGTTCTCTGCCTCGTAGACGACCCCGATTTTTGCACACCATTCCAGAGATTCAAATTACTTCCAATTTGTCCTCAAAGGGCCAACCCTTTTAAAGTTGGAGCTGTTAAAAATAAAAAATAAGTTTTCCTGACAAAATTTTTGGATGTCCGAAAAAAATTCCGGGATATAATGATGAACCCTTTGGAAAACTAAGCCTATTAAACTCTCCCCCAAAGGGTAATCCCGAAAAACCGAGACTACTTTAACAGGAGGTGCTTTTTTTTGTTAAACACAGATTAGTGCAGGGGTCGCTTAGTCCGCGG
This sequence comes from Cherax quadricarinatus, assembly GCF_026875155.1. Taxonomy (NCBI): domain Eukaryota; kingdom Metazoa; phylum Arthropoda; class Malacostraca; order Decapoda; family Parastacidae; genus Cherax; species Cherax quadricarinatus. The sequence continues at coordinate 27,841,757 of NC_069463.1, forward strand.
CTTCTCGTGCATCTCGTTACGACAGTTTGATGAAGGTTTTCGAATGTGTACAGACTACCGTCGTAAGCTACTCTGTTCTATGTGTGGGGTATTTGTTTACCTACGGTGAATGCAGTTCACTGTTGCAGATGACTTTCCCTCTGCACGTGTGGATGACGTAGTGGACTTTGTGGTATGGCTGCTTTTGTTCTCCAAATTAAGACCTTCTTAAACGTTACTATATCTGGTACCTTAGACGATAAAGGAAGGAATTCTTGGGCCTTCATAATTCCAGATGTCATTTCAATATACAGTGTCCCCCATCGGTAATGCAAAACTCGCTGGCAAGTTTCAGAAGCTGATCCATCAGGATATTAAAGGACTTGAAGGCACCAGCAGCTTAGTCTGGTCGATTTAGAAAGTAGTTTACGATATGTGCTACCAACATGTTTCCCGTACTTGAAGTCTCTTTGTGAACTAAGAGTTTTCTAATTAACTGTAAATTTGTGTAAGTCTTTGGGGGCCAATCCACTATCACTTATTTTGGCCTTGAAGTGGGGTAGTGGTAAAGTAGCTCTAAGTTTACTAAAAATTCCTACCATTAATCAGAATTACCCAGTACATCACAAAGGAAATCCCTCCAGCGTTTCTTGGGATGGTAGATTTCTTAGACGTTCTGTAGAACTTTGCGATGTTGTAGCCCCCACTAACCCCACTTACAGTCGAAACAAAATTGCATGGACCCCAGAGAATCAAGAATCATTAACAAGCCAAACGACTACTGTATACTGCACCCATTCTCCTGTCTCTCGATTTTTTCAAAACCTTGTGGTTATTACTGGTTGATGCATGCGAGTCAGGGTAGGGACAATACTACTACGAAAAATCTGGTAAAGAGTGGTTGTAGCCTGTCACTGCTCTGCAAGTATCAAAACTCACCAAGGGGCTTAAAAAACTGATACATTGCACTGGAACATTTCGAGGTCTACCGTTAGGGCACTCACAACCCACTCGTCTACCTCAACACCATGAAAAACCACAACACACTGGCTGATGCACTCTCCCGTGTTTAATTTAGGTTAGGATGTATTAGGGGGACCATATGGGTAGCCCTGCTCTTTGTTCCCCTCCTTTTAAATGTGTATGAAAAGGGACGTTGGTGGGTTTTTGTTTTTAGTGAGGGGACATTCTGCTGCCGACCACAAGTGTCTTGAACCATGTTAGTCCCTGCTGTCTGCTGTCTCGCTCTAGGATAGAGTTTGATTTTGAGTCATAGAAAAATTCAGGCCGTATCTAATGAGTAGGACGGTTGAGAGGAAAGGCGGTTCCTTTATTGTTTTAGTGCCATGGCGGCACATCTACCCATGGAAGTGGGAGTGGAGGTAAGACCACCAACACGCAACAGTTAAGTATCTTTATTTCCGGAAACGTTTCTCCTACACAGTAGGCTTCTTCAGTTGTGTATAGAAAATCTGGTAGAAGTATGAAGAGATGTGAAGACGATGTAATCTGTAAATCACCGTTGAAGGCGTAGTGTTTTGAGGGGGTCAGTCCCTCAGCCTGGAGACGAGCCATTGTTCAATATCAGAAACATTGTGAAGTTGAAGTTATTGTTGTAGGTTTGCCGGTACTTCCGGCCGGTTCTTTCAGATGCGACCCGGCGTGTGGCCTCCGGGTTGGGGGTGTCGTTCAAGTTGAAGTGTACAGTATGGAGCCTTTCTATACTGATCAAGTATTGAGATGTAGGGTCATGAGTAGGTCAAGTCCCTCTCCAAATCACACCCACTCACACTTGCAATAGTTTCCCAAGATACCATTATGGTGTAGTGATGACAGAGTGAATTTTTAAAATGGTATCATTCCGCAGTTTATAGGGTCTACCTGGAGGTATTCCGGGGATCGACGCCCCCAGCCGATCCACGACCAGGCCTCCCGGTGGATCAAGGCCTGTTCAACGAGGCTGTTACTGCTGGCCCACGCAGTCCAACGTACGAAATCCTACATAGCCCGGCTGATCCTGGCATGACTTTAGGTATATGTCCTGCCCTCTCTTGAAGACATATGTGCGACAGTTATGTTACATATGTTTATAACCAATCCTAAGTTTTATACTAATCCTTAGTTTATAACCAATCCATGTTTATAAACTAATCCTTAAAAATTTATAACTAAATTACTAGTTCATAACTAATCCTATGTTTTAAACTATTCCTAAAATATTATATCTAATCCTAAGTCATAAAATATTCTAAGTTTATAACTAAGCCTAAGTTTATAACTAATCCTAAGTTTATAAACTAATCCTAAGTTTATAACCAACCTATGGTTTTAACTAATCCTAAGTTTATACTAATACTAAGTTTATAACTAATTCCTAAATTCTAAAACTAATCCTAAATTTATAAATCTAATCCTAAGTTTATATACTAAGCCTATGTTTATATACTAATCCTAAATTTATAACTAATCCTAAGTTTATAACGAATCCTAAGTTTATAACTTATCCTAAGTTTATAACTAATCCTAAGAGGAGAATTTTTCACTTTATAACTTTATGCATTTTTATTAAAAAATGTCGCTTGTTAGATATGAAATATTTCATGCGACATTTTTTTAATAAAAATGAATAAAGTTATAAAGTGAAAAAATTCTCTTCTTGTCTAGGATTAGTTATAAACTTAGGATTTAGTTATAAACTTATAGGATTAGTTATAAACTTAGTTTAGTTATAAATTTAGGTTTAGTTATAAACTTAGGATTAGTTATAAACTTAGGATTAGTTATAAAATTTATGGATTAGTTTTAAATTTAGGATTAGTTATAAAATTTAGTATTAGTTATAAACTTAGGGATTAGTTATAAAAATAGGATGGTTATAAACTTAGGATTAGTTTATCTTAGATTAGTTATAACTTTGGGCTTAGTTATAAACTTAGGATTAGTTATGAACTTAGGATTAGTTATAATTTTTTAGGATTAGTTATAACACTAGGATTAGTTATGAACTTAGTATTGTTATAAATTTTTAGGATTAGTTATAAAACATAGGATTGGTTATTAAACTTAGGATTAGTTTTAAACTTAGGATTGGTTATAAACAAATGTAGCAATAAACTGTTGCAAAATATGTCTTTAATGAGAGGGAAGAGGAAGATACCCTAAGTTTCAGTGCCGGGATCAGCCGGGCTGTGGTTCGTAACCCCCCCCCCCCCCCCCCCCCCCCCCCCCCCCCCCCCCCCTACGATTGGACTGCGTGCGGCCAGCAGTTAATCCGTAGTGGACGGTGGTACTTCAGGCCTTGATCCACCGGGAGGCTGGTGTGGATCGGGCCGTGGGGGCGTTGATCACGGAATACACCGCAGGTAGGACCTAATTTAACCTGTCGGTATTTTATACCATTTTAATATTCACTCTGTCGGTCACTACACCATAATGTATCTTGGGAATCTTTTGCAAGTGTGAGTGGTTGGATTTGAGTGGGGGAGTGACCTCTCAGGTGACCTACTCTCATTTCTTGACAGTATTAAGGCTCCATACTGTCACTTCAACTTGAACGACACCACCACCCGAGGAGGACCACCGCCGGGTCGCCATCTGGAGAAGACCCGGGGCCGGAAGTACCGGCAAACCTACAACATAACTTCAACTTCACATTGTTTTCTGACTATGGAAAAATGCTCGTCTCCAGGCTGTGGACTGACCCCTCAAAACTACGCCTTCAAGGGTGATTTACAGATTACATCGTCTTCCACATCTCTTCTACTTCTACAGATTTTCTATACACACCTGAAGAAGCCTACTGTGTAGGAGAAACGTTTCGAAATAAAGAACTTAACTGTTGCGTGTGTGTCTTACCTCCACTCCACTTCCATGGGTAGAGTGCCGCCATGGCACTAAACAATAAAGGAACCGCCTTTCCTCTCAACCGTCCAACTCATTAGATACGGCTGAATTTTTCTAGACTCAAAATCAAACTCTATCCTAGAGCGAGACAGCAGACAGCAGGGCAAAAACATGGTTCAAGACAACTTGTGGGGGGCCCGCAGAATGTCCCCTCACTAAAAACAAAAACCACCAACGTCATTTTTCAAAACACATTTAAAAAGGGAGGGAAAAAAGAGCTAGGCTACCCATATGGTCCCTAATACATCCTAACCTAAATTAAACACGGGAGAGTGCATCAGCCAGTGTGTTGTGGTTTTTCATGGTGTTGAGGTAGACGAGTGGGTTGTGAGTGCCCTACGTAGACCTCGAAATGTTTCCAGGGGCAAGTATCAGTTTAAGCCCCTTTGGGTGAGGTTGATACTTGGCAGAGAAGTGACAGGCTACAACCACTCTTTCCCAGATTTTTGTAGGAGTATTGTCCCTACCCCTGACTCGCATGCATCAACCTGTAATACAAAAGGTTTTGAAAAATCGAGAGACAGGAGAATGGGTGCAATATACAGTAGTCGTTTGGCTTTGTTAAATGATTCTTGATTCTCTGGGGTCCATTTTCAATTTTTGTTTCTGACTGTAAGTGGGTTAGTGGGGGGTACAACATCTGCAAAGTTCTTACAGAAGCGTCTATAGAAATCTACCATCCCTAAAAACGCTGGAGGGATTTTCCCGTTGTGAGGTAAATGGGGAATTCTTAATGGTAGGAATTTAGTAAACTTAGAGGCTACTTTACCACTACCCACTTCATGGCCCAAAAATGATAGTAGATTGGCCAAAGACTTACACAAATTAACAGTTAATTAGAAACTCTTAGTTCTCAAAGAGAGCTTCAAGTCGGGAAACATGTTGGTAGCACATATCGGAAACTACTACTATATCGTCCAGATAAGCGCTGTGCCTTCAAGTCCTTTAATATCCTGATGGATCCTTCTGAAACATTGCCAGCGAGTTTTGCATTCCGAATGGGGGTCACTGTATATTGATAGTGACATCCTGGAATTATGAAGGCAAAGAATTCCTTCGCTTTATCTGTCTAAGGTACCAGATAGTAACGTTTAAGAAGGTCTAATTTGGAAACAAAAGCAGCCCTACCCACAAAGGGTCCACTACGTCATCCAAACGTGGCAGAGGGTAAGTCATCTGGAACAGTGACTAAATTCACCTTTACGGTATACAAATAAACCCACACATAGAACGAGGAGCTTACGACGGTAGTCTGTACACATTCGAAAACCTTCATCAGACTTCTTAACGAGATGCACGGTGAAGCCCGCGGACTTAAGCGACTCCTGCACTAATCTTTTCTAACAGAAAAGCTACCTCCTGTTCAATAGTCCTGGTTTTCAGGAATTAGCTCTGTAGGGGAGAGTTTAAAAGGCTTAGTTTTTTCCAAGGTCACATCATTATATCCCAGGGTACATTTTTTCGGGACATCCAAATATGTCAGGGTAAGACTTTATTATTTGTTTTTTAGACACTCCAACATAAAGGGTTTGGCCCTTGAGGACAGAATTAGGAAGCTTACTTTGATCTCTGGAAGGGTGTGCAAAGAATCAGGGTCGTCTACAGAGGCAAGAACAAAGTCATTACTGCGACTTTGTGGGCATTAAATATTTTAATCTGATTTATGTGTAAATTTTAACTTTAAGGGGTTTACCCAAGGGACTACCACATAATTTACATCAGCGATTTTACTAACGATTTGCATTGGTCCCATAAATCTAGCTTTTAAGGTGTGGCCAGCTACAGGTTCCTGTCATACCTCCGTTTCATAGTGTTTTGAGCAAATTTTAAGTTAGCCTTAGCCAACTGATGGGCCATCTGCAACCTGAAGAAGGGTTGTAAGGGCTATGCAGGGGTCTTCTCCCATCCATCCTTGAGCACTTTGCAGAGGACCTATACATTGTGGGACGAAGATTAGCTCAAATGGACTGTACCTTGTTGATTCCTGCATTTTTTTCCCCCCTTTGCGAACATCAACGAGGAAGTGATTCATCCCAATCCTGTGGGAAAAAAAATGCATGCAAAAGGTTTCCCAAAATCATATTTTTTAAAAAACGTTTTGATAAAATTTTTTTTCCCAAGGCGCCTTGGGATTGAGGATGATGGGCCCAAGGGGGGTTTTAATTTATGAATTATACCTAGCCTATTTTGAGCTTTTTAAAAAAGCTTGGCTTTTAAAGTTAGTACCCGGGTTCCCCTCGGGGAAAGGGACTTGGGAATGCCAAGGTAAGATCAAAAATTTAGTTATGACTTTAAGAATGGTTTTAGGGGTTTATACTGCGAAATTGGGACCTGCTTCCGGTTACCTATTAGCTAGGGTCCTGATGGTGAATAAAAAAACCGGTTGCCTGACTTTGGTTTTAGTAATGGTTCCCACGAAATTTAAATTGATTTGCCGGAAAAAGGGTTCTCCATCTGCAGGTATGTGTTAAGGGGCCCGGGGTTTTAAAGGGGGGTGTCCAGTTTTATCTACTTGTTGACTTTCCACAAAAAGTGTTGTGATTTTTAAATTTTGCCTTATTTTTGGGCCGGTAAACCTTTCAATATTCAAATAAAGATTTTTTTTTGAAATTTTTCCAAATGACCCCCTTTAAAAAGGGAAATTTGGGGAAATATGTTCAAGTTTGGGTGCCCTAAATTTTTTGGGAAACTCCCATTCTTTTCTTTTTAAATTTTCCCCTACCCCCTTCCCAAGTCTTATTTGCAGAGTAAAAGGTTTTGTTTAATTTTGAAAAATTGAGTTCCATTATCCCAATATAGGGGAAAATCTTTAGTGGGGGAAAAGTTTCGGCAAAACATTTGGTTCATCAAAAAAATTTGCAAAGTAAAAAGTTTTTAAGGAGAGGGGGGGTTTGAGGAATTAGTCCCGGAGCCTGGAGTCGATGTGTTCATTCCCCCAATTTTTGTAGAATGTAAAAGCAGGGAAACCCATAGACGTGGTTAAATACTTTTAGTCGGGGTGAGGCAAAGGGCCGGGAAAGGGGGGGTCATAGTGGAAACCATCCACTAGTGGAAGTAGGTTTCTTCCAAAGATTAGCAAGTTTTTTAACCCACTTGGGGGGTTTTTTTTTTTAAAAAACCATTTATCCACGCCCTTTAAATTTTTTTATTTAAAGGGGTAAATCTGGGTGGGATTCCCCCAAAGCCGCCTGAAAAGCAAAAAGAAAAAGGGAAGGATTTTCCGTCGCTGTTTTTTCCCAAAGGACAGTCCCCGGGGCATGGAAAGGGAGATATCTGGAAATCCTGAACCCCCTGGATTTGGGAAGGGTTGGTGGGGGATTTTTCACTAAATTTACAAGGCTCTGGCAGTTTTCCTCTTTAAAAAAAAATTATCTACCCCTAGATCTGAGTGTCCAATGAGGGGTAAAAAATTCTCAAATAAACTTTCCCATGGGTTTTTTTCCCCAAATTTTAGGGCCCAACATTGGAAAAAAAAATTATATTAAATAAAAGGTTTTCTCGGGACATTTGGAAAAATTAAGAATGTCATTACTAAAAATTACATGGCATCTTTCATGGGAAACCCCTTCAGAAAACCCCCTACTTCAAATATCCTTTATAATATTTACTCTACATATGATCTTAAATTTAAAGGGGCGGAAAAAACAGCTCCCCCAGAAGAGAAAAAGGGGTATTGCCCAAAGACATCTTTTCAGAGAGGGGGTAAGTACTCCTTTTATAAGGGAAAAATAAACCCCCCGGATCCCTAAAAGGGGGTTACTTCATTTTTTTATTCTCCCCCAAGGGGATGGTTTAAAGTACTGAGTATGGGGCCCGTTTCCACGCCCCTGTTCTTTCTGGTTTTTATCTCAAAACGGAATGGATTTTGGGGGTTAATTTGGGGATTTGGGCTTTTTCATTTGGGCCCGGTTTTGACCCCTGTAACAAAACAACAAACATACTTTAAACTTGGCTTCCCCCGTTTTATTTTTAAATGCTGAATTGTTTTTTTACTGCTGAAATTTTAAAGCAAAAACTTGTAGCAATTATCAGTTTTGTATCAAACCTTGTTTCGCCATTTGTGATAGTTTTAGGGTCCCTTAGTGCATGCAAGCTAAAAAAAAAATTAAATTTACCTCAACCCCTTGGGGCTTGTATTTTAACTTTGGCTATGCCCCCATCAATAGCAAAACTTTAAAAATTTTGTTGTTTTTTCTTTGGAAAACCAAACCCAAAAAACATAAGAGGACCAAAAAACAGGCAGGGGCAATGCTGCTAGGGCTTTAGTGGGAAGGCCGCGGTCAATGACCAAAAGCTCCAATGGCGGGTCCCTTATCTTTAAAACCCTGTTTAGAAACCTTTTTCCTGTTTTCCCCAAAGAAACTTTTCCTTACCCAAAAAAACCCAAAAAATAAAACCCCCCAGTTTCCCTATAGAGGGGTTTTCCCTTCACGGGCTATTTTGCTGTAAATTTTTTACCACCCCTTTCCCACCATTGACAACAATGGGTTTGGGCTGATAATATTTCATAAGTTACATTCTATCCCAAACCCAAATTTAGGTTTTCTGGCCATTTTTTTGTCATTGATGCCGGGAAACTGGGGGACTAAAACCCCTTTCCCCCCTTCGAAACGGGAAACACTCTTATTAAACCCCAGGTATCTCATGGGAGGGCACCCCTTTCCCCCTTTTGTGAGAATTTTCAAATTCCCGTTTCATTTTGCCATATTCTGTTTGGGCTGTCCAGTCTACAAAGACACGCAAAAATTTTCCTCCCACGTCGTCACCCCTCTAAAGCTCCCCTTTCCTTTATCTTTCCCTCCTTGCTGGGTGGACCTCCTTTGACTCAGAAATCCCTCGTTTACTTTTTGGCACAACTAATTTATCTGCACCCCAAAAATTTTATGATCCTTTCCCCTCATCCTCACTCCTTTCTAGTTCCCCTCGGGTTTTCCCTTCACCCTTTTTTGCATTTTAATCCACACTATCCCCCCGCCCCGCCCGCACTGTTTTTACCCCCTTTTAGGTTTAGCTTTTTTTTTTATTATAAAACAATAAATCAGATCAGAGCAAGAAAAATGTCAACGACTTTTGAAACACATTTCAGCTGAAATATTTTTTGATAAACCAAATTGTACCCGCACCCAAAAATTTTTTAATTTAAAAACTTAAAGGGAAAAAAGAGTTTTAATTTTAAAAAAAAAAAATTCAGAATAAAGGGATGTACGACCCTATGGGTTTTTGCGCTTCTTTTTTCTTTATAATAATTTGAATTTTAATTAAACAAAAGTTTCCACCGTGACATATGATGTAAATAATTCTGAGAGTGAAGTCATTAATTTTAATGAATACGAGTCCCGTTGTCCCTTGTTAGAGAAGATATGGATCATCTTTGTTATTGTTGGGTTTTCTAGGAAAAAAGCCCGAAAATGTTCTTGGGAAAAAGCAAAAAAAACTTCCCAAAAACGAGTGTATTTGGCCAAGTTTTAATGGTTTCCCCCAAGTCGGACCGAAACGTCGTTAAATTTTATTCTCTTTATCCCGCGATTTTTTCGTATATTGTTTCCCGTCCCCCAGTATTGCGCCCCTTTTTTTTTTTTTGTTTTCAAATTTTTCCAACATTTTGAATAACATCAAAGGGACATTTTTATTTGCTCATGCTTTCAGTGGCTACGACTTTCATTGTCTCCTCAACAATGAAAATCTTTTTGTAAGAGATAGTGCTGATATTCACCAATGTTCATTTTAACTCTTGATCAAGTTGCAGCAGCTGGAGAACGGATTCATCATCCCTCTATATAAAACAGTGTAGTACATGTCAGTCATTACAAATCTGTATCTTTTAACAGAAAATTTTTTCCACTCAAACTATGCTATGTTTTATCAAGTCTCCTCTGGCCTCTTCAGCACCCTTGACACCTTTTTTTTTTTCGTGAACAATTAAAGTGAAACGAACACTTGTCACTGCTCACTAATAACCCACATTGAGGCAGAAACACAGGAGACGGATCTGTATATTTCGACCCCGTTGTGGGGCCCTCTTCAGCAGGTTCAGATGTGGCGAGGAGAGAGACTACAGCCTGAGTTGTGAGGCTGGAAAAGGCATCCAAATAATTTTACGGTCTTTAGAACAGAAGCGCCAGCACCCGCCGAAGATCTTGTCAGTTATCTCGAGTGGGTGTAGATTAGATTGTGGGAAGTGGTGTGGTGGGTAAAAAGCTGATTTACACAGGTCTACTACCGCAGTCAAAGCTGCTATATTTTAAAATCAGTAGAGGATCCCACGGATAACCTTGATATTATAGATAAAATGGAGAATATATTCTTTAAACATAAAAAATATAAACCGGAAAATGAGTAGATTTAGGGCCACTGGGAAAAAAACCCCTAAGAAAAAAATTTCGCTAGTAAACTCTACCTCATGGATGGTATTGAAAGGAGTCAATTTACATTACATTTTTAAAAATACAAACCCAACTTTTCTACTTAAACGAATTTCTCTACGACTTCATCCTTTTGCTTTTTTTCTATAAAAAACTTGTCGTTCGTGAAATTTTTAAAAGAAAGTTGAACAAAAATTTTGCAGTACTCTTAAGTCGCCCTCCACATCGGGTATGGCTTACGCAAACCATACCACGGGTGGGGTTTGAACCCGGTCAGAATCTCAAAACTCCAGACCGTCGAGTTAGCCACTGGGTCTGGATTTGGAGACTCTTTGACCGCGGGTTCAAACCCCACCGTGGTATGGTTTGCAATCGTGTCATTACGATTTCGTGAGTCATGTTGGCTTACGTGCAAACTATAGCATGTACAGAAAGAACAGGAAAAATACACAACCCGCACAAAGGAGAAAGACACTTAAAAGTTTCTTTCTGTGTTGGTTACTTGTACATAATATATGCAGTAATAGAGGCAACCTTATTCAGAATCCATTTTTAATTTTTTCTCGTGCTATAAACTTTTATCGTCAGATGCTCCATTTTCCAAATAACCGCGAGAAAAAACAAGTAAAAAGCCCTTCAATCATGAAAGGCTGAGTAGGGGTTTAAAAAAACGAAGTTGTTGCAGTCAGATGGAAGAGAATTTTTTTTTATCCTTATTTCTACAGTTCTCAGGAGTATGAGTGAATAAAATTCATCATTTTTTAAATTATTTCCGCTGTTTATCCTAATTCGACACGACTACATAATATTCAGATAAATGTAGTATTCTTTGTTTAAGGTTTTAGTGTATAATGCGAGAAGGATTTTGGGTTGTGTAAGGTCAGTTTTGCTAATTATATTAAATTGCTTTACATATAATAACTGGAAAAATGCCTCTCCTGATAGGCTTCGAACCTTAAATAATGGTGCATCTTAGAGGGTTTGGACTGATTTTTTTTGGATGTGTTGCTTTCAATTTTCCAGTTTTATTAAAAAAAATGGGAAATTTGAAATACTGGTTTTCGTGTGGATGGGGATGCGCTGAACCCGTAAGAGCTATACATTGCCTTGGGAATGGAAGGTAATAATGCTTGATCCGAGGAAGAAGTGTGTAGCTATAATGCAATCAGCAACCCATCACTAGCATCAAGACTCCCTCCTTGATAATTCAAATTCCAATAGTTTGCCTTTGGAGCATCAGTTCCATAGCTCAGGTACAACAAACCTCATAGCAAACCTTTGTACCTTCTTTATTTTCTTTAATTGGTTCAGCGGGTATTGTGTTGGTGCCACTTGCTAAACAACTAAGTGAACTTGTATTTTGATCGATGGCCGATCCAAGGAAGGTATCCCTTTGTTACATAACCCTTCGTTACATAACCCTTTGTTACATAACCCCAGCTCCTCGAGCCTCAGTACACATAAGCACTAGAAGTTTAAAGCTGACCAGAAGATGAATTTTCCAGGTTGTAGCATAAAATCCAACTATTCAGTGCCAAAGGTGAGATAAGTCCAATTTCTTGGATCAACAGCTCCTCAGACATCAAGGGAAAAATAATATAATAAAGCAAAAAATAGTATTATACTATTTCAAGGTTAAAAGTCGAAAAATCACAGATCATAGAAGACTTTCTACAGTAATAACACGGTGACAAAAACAGCGGAATAACCTGTATATTCTCGTGCATAGAGCAGCCAGCTTGCAAAATAACTCCATGAATATTGCCCAAGATATATTATACAAGCGTTGAAATTTTGAAGCGTTCTTGTGTAATAAACGAGATTAAGTGATAAAGCAAACAAAAGCATTGTTGAAAATGTTTAGAAAAACAGGAGTCTCCCCTCGTTAAACCTAAAAACGCCATAAATCCGCGGATTTTTTTTTTTTTCCAGTTTGCTTTTTACATTTACCTTCTGATTCAAATTCTCTACAATTACACAACAAAAAATATTTTATTTTTATCATTTTTTTTATAAACCCAATTTGATAAAATTGGCAAGAAAAGGTCAAAGCGGCAAAAAGTTAAAATCTCACACCACCCAAAATTAATACAGAAATATTTCTTAAGACGCATCAGAAGCTGATCAAAAGAGACATTCACCAGATTTTATATGTGAAACAGTTTGCTTAATACAGTTGGAAAATAGAAGTTTACACTGTGAGTGTAAAGCTTTGTTTTTATAAATCCCACGAGTGGCAAAAGTTTGAAGCCGATCAGAAAAGACGTTCTTCAAGCTTTTTAACTATTTCTGTAAAATTTCAAAATTACACCTTTTCGGATTGAACTTATGGGTTACTATCCTTATTATTTAATGTATTGTCGGTAATATTTTGAAGCCAATCAGAAAAGCGTTCGTTAATTATTAATAAAAATGAATATCACTATTTATTAAATACTGAAAAATTAGGACTTTAGATACCTAATAGCAGCGTCTGCTTTGTGTTCTAGAAACCTCACCATTGGTGAATATTTGAGACCATTTATGGCACCATTTATGGCACGGACTCCAACGATTACATTTGTTATATTTTACTACAGTAAATTTCCCTGCACGTAAACGAAACTCGACTCACGAAATCGTAATGACACGATTGCAAACAAATCATATCACGGGTATGGTTAGAACCCGCGGTTAGAGAGTCATACAACTCCAGACCGACGCCTACGATCCTTAGATGCATCAGTTTTTTTTAATAGTACAGCCGTTCAGAGGAGCTAAACTGAAATTTATTTAGCGTGGTTTAAAGGGAATAAAAATCACTATTTTACACAGAAAATCGACAAATCTGCTCCTGCACATCTGAATTTCGTTCTTCCCCATCGTCATATTTTATGGTAGGTTTTGTGTATGTTTGAAGCTCTGCCACTCAAGATTGTGGAAGCTATGCAAACCATTCCAGGATGCTGTGACATAGATCAACAGCTTGAGTTATAGAACACGTGAACATGCCAGGTGTCCCAAGGAACTGGTTCACGCTATCGTACACAAGTGCTGAAAATTTGAAGCCGATTCGATGAGGCTTTTTAGAATTATGAGCAAAATAAAATCTAAAATTTGTAGGTAGTAAACAGAAAAATAAATCAGGCAGCCACTTTAAGGTTCGTCATCGCAGACACTTAATAATAAATGTGAAAATTCTTCTGAAATAATTTTAATAATTTTATATTTGCATATCTTTGCATATCTTTTTTCCTTCATATGTTCTCCTGGTAATACATATGTTATATTAAATACAGGTGTTTCTGAATTTTGTTTACACTTGGTTATTATTTTTCGTGTGATTAATTTTCTTCGGTTTTTCGTTTCTTCATCTTTGTTTATTACGAAATTTAAAAAGAAGAAAAAGGTTAGAGTTTTCTTGTTTTTCGGGTCACCCTGCCACGGTGGTCACCCTGCCACGGTGGTCACCCTGCCACGGTGGTCACCCTGCCACGGTGGTCACCCTTCCACGGTGGTCACCCTGCCACGGTGGTCACCCTGCCACGGTGGTCGCCCTGCCACGGTGGTCGCTCTGCTTTGGTGGTCGCCCTGCCACGATGATCGTCCCGCCACGGTGGTCACCCCGCCACTGTGGTCACCCCGCCACTGTGGTCACCCCGCCACTGTGGTCACCCCGCCAATGTGGTCACCCCGCCACTGTGGTCACCATGCCACGGTGGTCGCCCTGCCTCGGTGGTCGCCCTGCCTCGGTGGTCGCCCTGCCACGGTGGTCGCCCTGCCACGGTGATCGCTCTGCCTCGGTGGTCGCCCTGCCACGGTGGTCACTGTGCCTCGGTAGTCACTCTGCCACGGTTGTCGCCCTGCCACGGTGGTCGCCCTGCCACGGCGGTCACCCTGCCACGGCGATCACCCTGCCACGGTGGTCACCCTGCCACGGTGGTCACCCTGCCACGGCGGTCACCCTGCCACGGTGGTCACCCTGCCACGGTGGTCACCCTGCCACGGTGGTCACCCTGCCACGGTAGTCACCCTGCCACGGTGGTCACCCTGCCACGGTGGTCACCCTGCCACGGTGGTCACCCTGCCACGGTGGTCACCCTGCCACGGTAGTCACCCTGCCACGGTTGTTTCATACCGGAGATTCCTTACACAGTAAATCATTTTAGTCATTCTTCTCTGTATGTTCTCCAATGCGTCTATATCCATCCTATATTAATTAGACCAAAACTGAGCGGCATAATCTAAATGAGGTCTCACTAGTGATGTATAGAGCCGTAAAATAACTTTTGGACTTCTGTTACTTATACGTCTTGAAATAAATCCTAGTAATCTTTTTTTTTTTTTACACAGGGTTTGACAAGGTTTGGTTAAGGATCCCTAACTTTATTGACAAGCTATTTACAGGTTAAGGATTCCTAACTTTATTGGCAAGCTAAGAGCTGTTACCTACATCAGCTCATTTGAAAGCATTTTTATTGTTATGAGACATACAAGTAGGGAACAGGATGAAGTTGGAGCCATCTGTGGGCCAGCATTTTCATTTGATCAACTGACGTTATCTCGTTGACATCATTATGCTGTACGAATGTGTTCCATACTCGAGTCATCCTGGGTATATATGATCTCAGATGGAGTGATGTTCTGGAGAAGGGTACAGCCAGAGTGAAGTTGCTGCTTTCTGTCCGTCTTGTAGCATTATAGCTTGCTTCACGCTGTCCTCGAAGTGGATCAAGTGTGGTACTTTGACAATATTGACCTTATACATAATAAGGCCACCCACATCCCTCCTGTGTTGAAGGCTCTGCTGAAATGACAGATCTATCCAGGATTGGTCCAGGCGAGAGCAGTCGCAGTTGAGAGTGGGGCAGGCAAACCAAGAAAATGAAGCATACTCAAGGTGTGAGCCTACTTGTGCCTCGTACACTTAGGCACACCTATCTTGGCTTCAGATTTCTGCTTACCATGACTCCCAAGTCTTTTTCACATTCTGTATGATCAAGTTCTACTTCACCTAGTTTACAGCTTCGAGGGTTATTTTCATACACTTATCCACAATGAACTTCATCTGCCATTTCTCAGACCAAGACATCAATTTGTCCAAATCCTCCAGGAGTTCATTGGAATACTCCTTAGGTTCCAAGGTTCTTCCTAATTATGTCTATTGCTGTCCTATACCTTCTAACTAAATCCTCACTTCTATACTTGCCTACATCATTGCCTCCAGCACTGAGGCAGATAATAGGATTGATCCCATTATCGTTCATGATGTCAAGCCGGCTAACAATATCCTCCATCCCAGCCCCAGGAAAGCAACCCTCTGTCTCCTACTCCTATCCTTCAAGCAGAAGGCCCTATCCATATACCTAACCTGGCTATGCCCAACAACAACAATGTTTTTACCTTCCTTGGCGTCATTCGTAGTTATGTTCTCAGTAGTCGACTCACATTCATTGGGCAGCATGGAGAATGGGTTCGATGTTTCCACAACGGTTTCTTGGATCTTCTTTGATTCTACCTCTCCATCCGTCCTCTTGATCCTTAACTTTGCCCCATGCTTTCCAGCAACTGTGAAGATTCCTTTTTTGGCTTGGGGATTCTCAACAGGAGGATTACTACGAATTTTCTTGTTTTCCTCAGTCAGTCGCTGTATCTCAAGCTTAGCCACCCTCGGTTCTTCCTTTAGCTGCTGGTAGAGCTGCTCAAGAAAGAACATCTTGTTCAGATTCAGAGAGAGCACACAAGACACGTCTTCACAATAGAAAGCAGAGAGTTTCCGTTAATGGGGTCAAATCTGAATGATTCAGATCTGTATGATTCATTCTGAGGAGGATACCAACGAACTCTAGGAGGATTTGGACAAATTAATGTCTTGGTCTGAAAATGTCAGATGAAGTTCAATATAGATAAGTGTAAGGTACTAGTCCTTGGTAATGAAAATAACCCTTGAAGTTGTAAACTAGGTGAAGTAGAACTTGATCATACAGAATGTGAAGAAGACTTGGGAGTCATGGTAAGCAGAAATTTAAAGCCAAGACAGCAGTGCCTAAGTGTGCGGAATATGGCTAACAGATTACTGGGATTTATTTCAAGAAGTGTAAGTAACAGAAGTCCAAAAGTTATTTTACAGCTCTATGCATCACTAGTGAGGCCTCATTTGGGTTATGCTGCTCAGTTTTGGTCTCCTTATTACAGGATGGATATAGACTCGTTAGAGAGCAAACAAAGAAGAATGACTAAAATGATTTACCGTATAAGGTATCTCCCGTATGAAGACAGACTTAGAGCCTTAAATCTCCACTCTTTAGAGAGACGTAGAATGAGGGGAGATATCATCGAGGTGTGTAAGTGGATGACGAGCATAAACAATGGTGATATTGATAAAGTACTGAGGATGTCGAACAGGGAAAGAACCAGAAATAATGGATTTAAGTTGGATAAATTTAGATTTAGAAAGTACATAGGTAAATACTGCTTTTCGAAGAGAGTGGTGGATGCTTGGAATGGTCTTTCGAGTAGGGTGATCGAGGCTGGGACCTTGGGTAGCTTTAAAAATACATTGGACAAATATATGAGTGGGATGAGCTGGGTTTGATTGGAGTCGTGGGCAAGAGAGTTACAATTCATGGGTAGTTTTGGGTACGGGTGGCTTTGTATGGGCCAGCAGTGCTCCTCCATTTTTATATTCTTACTTTGACCTTGTTTATAATTTGGTAATTAGTCATGCTTGTAGTAATATGTCAACCAAGAATTATGCAGTACGATCATCCTCATCATTCCTGATCTCTAAGTTTACAATAGTCTTCTAATTAAAGTTTTATAGAGAACTTTCCGTATCTGATATCGAACTAATTGGATTTTATATAATTTGTTTTTTCTAGCTTTTGCATTGTGTTCATTTACCTTCTCTAAAAATTTTCAGTGGATTCTGGCTAGGTTATAGTAGAAATCAGTGGTTGTTGCTTCTTTATGTTCTAGATATCTGGAAATGTACTAGTTATTTGAAAGAAAATCTGAAGTCTTTCTGTGTTAAAGATTTGGACAAGTAGCTACGCAGTGCTGTCGCCTCCTCACCTTTGTACCAAGAGCGATATATCACCTGTCCTTAATATTAGTGTTTTTTAACTCACATCAGATTTCTTACCTTCTCGCTTTTCATATCAACATTTTTAGAATAAAAGGGCATAATACCGTGACTGGAACAATACATAAATAATCCTCACAATACCGTGACTGGAACATACATACATAACCCTCACAATGCTGTAATTGGAACAATCTACATAACCCTCAAAAATACAGTGACTGGAACAATACATACATAATTCAACAGATTTGTGAATGTTATTTGTATAAAATTTGTTCGTTCTCGTTCCATGTTCAATAAAGTTCTGGTTACCGCACTCTGCACACTACCCAGTAAATACATCCCTGGAAGTTAGTAGACTGTTGAAGGTCGCATACTCTGGCGGACCTTAAAAAAAAAGGTCCTAATGGATATGACTACGTTCATCTACTTTTAAATTATGTGACCATTATCTATATCGCGGATATGATCACCTTAGAGAATAACAATTGCTTACGGTAATCTTCCTCGCGCACTAGAGAGAGCGTAGTCTTCCTCAGCAGGATAGAGAGAGCGTAGTCTTCCTCGCAGGACTAGAGAGAGCGTAGTCTTCCTCAGCAGCACTAGAGAGAGCGTAGTCTTCCTCAGCAGGACTAGAGAGAGCGTAGTCTTCCTCAGCAGCACTAGAGAGAGCGTAGTCTTCCTCAGCAGGACTAGAGAGAGCGTAGTCTTCCTCAGCAGGACTAGAGAGAGCGTAGTCTTCCTCAGCAGCACTAGAGAGAGCGTAGCCTTCCTCAGCAGCATTTAGAGAGAGGCGAAGTTTTCCTCGCAGCACTAGAGAGCGTAGTCTTCCTCAGCAGGACTAGAGAGAGCGTAGTCTTCCTCAGCAGGATAGAGAGAGCATATTTCTTCCTCAGCAGGACTAGAGAGAGGTAGTCTTCCTCAGCAGCACTAGAGAGAGCGTAGTCTTCCTCAGCAGGACTAGAGAGAGGGCGTAGTCTTCCTCAGCAAGGACTAGAGAGAGCTAGTCTTCCTCAGCAGGACTAGAGAGGCGTAGTCTTCCTCAGCAGGACTAGAGAGAGCATAGTCTTCCTCAGCAGGACTAGAGAGAGCGTAGTCTTCCTCACCAGGACTAGAGAGAGCGTAGTCTTCCTCAGCAGGACTAGAGAGAGCGTAGTCTTCCTCAGCAGGACTAGAGAGGGGCGTAGTCTTCCCCCAGCAGCACTAGAGAGAGCGAAAGTCTTCCTCAGCAGGACTAGAGAGAGCGTAGTCTTCCTCAGCAGGACTAGAGAGAGCATAGTCTTCCTCAGCAGGACTAGAGAGAGCGTAGTCTTCCTCAGCAGCACTAGAGAGAGCGAAAGTCTTCCTCAGCAGGACTAGAGAGAGCGTAGTCTTCCTCAGCAGGACTAGAGAGGCGTAGTCTTCCTCAGCGGGAAACTAGAGAGAGCGTAATCTTCCTCAGCAGCTCTAGAGAGAGCTTTGTCTTCCTCTTGACTCCCCGAAATGTAATGACACGATTGCAAACAAACCATAATCACGGGCGGTATTTTGAACCAGCGGTCAGAGAGTCTCAAAACTCCAGACCGTCGCGTTAGCCACGAGACCAGTTAGCCACAATAAGATTCGTCTAACTAGGTATATTTCTACACCATAGGAAGGTTAGCAAAAGGGGACCACTGTGACCCAAATGCAAGTTTTTACAGGGCGAATCTCCAGCTAGCGTGGCCGTGGCGGGGAGAGAGCGTAGCTTTTCCCCAGCAGCCTAGAGAGGGGTAGTCTTCCTCAGCATCACTAGAGAAGCGTAGTCTTCCTCAGCAGGACTAGAAGAGCGTAGTCTTCCTCAGCAGGACTAGAAAGAGCGTAGTCTTCCTCAGCAGCACTAGAGAGAGCGTAGTCTTCCTCAGCAGAACTAGAGAGAGCGTAATCTTCCTCAGCAGGACTAGAGAGAGCGTAATCTTCCTCAGCAGGACTAAAGAGAGCGTAATCTTCCTCAGCAGGACTAAAGAGAGCGTAGCCTTCCTCAGCAGACTAGAGAGAGCGTAGTTTCCCCAGCAGGACTAGAGAGAGCTTAGTCTTCCTCAGCAGGACTAGAGAGAGCGTAGTCTTCCTCAGCAGGACTAGAGAGAGCGTAGTCTTCCTCAGCAGGACTAGAGAGCGTAGTCTTCCTCAGCAGGATAGAGAGAGCGAGTCTTCCTCGCAGGACTAGGGGAGAGGTAGTCTTCCTCAGCAGGCTAGAGAGAGCGTAGTCTTCCTCAGCAGGACTAGAGAGAGCGTAATCTTCCCCAGCAGGACTAGAGAGAGCGTAAACTTCCTCAGCAGGACCCAGAGAGAGCGTAATCTTCCTCAGCAGGACTAGAGAGAGCGTAATCTTCCTCAGCAGGACTAGAGAGAGCGTAATCTTCCTCAGCAGGACTAGAGAGAGCGTAATCTTCCTCAGCAGGACTAGAGAGAGCGTAGTCTTCCTCAGCAGGACTAGAGAGAGCGTAATCTTCCTCAGCAGGACTAGAGAGAGCGTAGTCTTCCTCAGCAGCACTAGAGAGAGCGTAGTCTTCCTCAGCAGCACTAGAGAGAGCGTAGTCTTCCTCAGCAGCACTAGAGAGAGCGTAATCTTCCTCAGCAGCACTAAAAGAGAGCGTAGGTCTTCCTCAGCAGCCAACTAAGAGAGCGTAATCTTCCTCAGCAGCCTAGAGAGAGCGTAGTCTTCCTCAGCAGCACTAGAGAGAGCGTAGTCTTCCTCAGCAGCACTAGAGAGAGCGTAATCTCTCAGCAGGACTTAGAGGGCGAGTCTTCCTCAGCAGCACTAGAGAGAGCGTAGTCTTCCTCAGCAGCACTAGAGAGAGCGTAATCTTCCTCAGCAGGACTAGAGAGAGCGTAGTCTTCCTCAGCAGCACTAGAGAGAGCGTAGTATTCCTCAGCAGCACTAGAGAGAGCGTAATCTTCCTCAGCAGCACTAGAGAGAGCGTAGTCTTCCTCAGCAGCACTAGAGAGAGCGTAGTCTTCCTCAGCAGCACTAGAGAGAGCGTAGTCTTCCTCGCAGCATAGAGAGAGCGTAATCTTCCTCAGCAGGACAGAGAGAGCGTAATCTTCCTCAGCAGCACTAGAGAGAGCGTAATCTTCCTCAGCAGCACTAGAGAGAGCGTAATCTTCCTCAGCAGGACTAGAGAGAGCGTAATCTTTCCCCAGCAGCACCCAGAGAGAGCGTAATCTTCCTCAGCAGGACTAGAGAGAGCGTAATCTTCCTCAGCAGCACTAGTGAGAGTACTCCTTCATATAAATCAATATACAGAGCCTTTAGTACATTGTAAACAGTTAGAGCTCTGACGATAGTAACCCTAAAGTGTTTTATTATTTTTATTATTTTTATTATTATATATTTTTTTATTTTATTATTATTTTTTTACAGGTACATGTACAAGGTATACAGACCATTTGCTGACATCAATGACGTACTCTATATAGAGAGTCACTCGTTATGCTGAGCATTTCGGGCAAATTAGGTCAATTTAAGCCAGGATGCGACCCCACATTAGTTGACTAACACCCAGGTACCTATTTTACTGATGGTTAACGAACAAGGACAGCAGGTGTTTTTATGGGAAACACGTCATAACGATTTAGCCGTACCAGGGATTCCGTCCCCAGGGCCTCAGTGTGTGAGGTGAGTGAGCTAGCGATCAAGCTACGCGAGAGAGAGAGAGAGAGAGAGAGAGAGAGAGAGAGAGAGAGAGAGAGAGAGAAAGAGAGAGAGAGAATTATCCCTAATAAATGGAGAGAAGGTGGAGGCAGTAATGCGTATTGTTTAAAAATGTAAATACGAGTAACAATCGCTGACAAACTAGCGCGGTTGTTTTTTTTTTTTTTTTTTTTTTTGATAATTTTTATTATGACATCTTAATTCAGTGTTTTAATTTTTACAAATATTACAATTTATCATTAAAGAAGGATAAAAAAAAACTGTAAAATTACAAACAGTTTCTATTAAAAAACAAATATTTCAATTTTTTCTTTTCAGTTTAAGTAAATAATTGACGCTGAGGTCGCATTTTTATATTTACATGGAATTATAATAGCGTTTGTTGTATCAAATTCTTTTTAGGTGGGTAATTTTACTGTTATCATTCTGTGTTGTAAAATTTACACTGTAAATGTTATTAATTTATATTCTTCTTTTGCTCTGGCGTAAATATTAGAGCATCATAAATTTCACCAAAAAAACATCTACCATTGCAGTTTATAGAGGTGTAAATATCAATGCAGTAAATATTGATAGTGCAGATTTTCTTAATATAAATTTTGCTGTTTATATTCCAGTTGTAAATTTACTGTTTATACACACACACACACCACACACAACTATACAAGAGATATGGACAGGCTGCCAGCTGTCATTGCGTTGTAGGACTGCTTGTTGAGTTTGGTATTCAAAACTGAGAGTGAGGCTGAAACTAATCCTTGAGATATTACTACCACGAGTGCCTCGGATACGAAAATAAAACACCTAGCTTTGAGGGGTGTGCGTGATGATCGATTAGGATCGATGGCTCAGGTGGATAAAGGTTACATGTACGTTGTGGTGTCTCTTGAGGCGGGATAATGTGTCGTGGGGTCGAACCCTGGTCATGCTCTGCAGTTTAGGTAAATGAATTATAATTTATATAGATACTATATATATAGATATATATATTATATATATATATATATATATATTTATATTTATATATATACTATATATATATATAACAAACTGTGGCTAGCGGGGAATCGAACCGTGGTGTTTTAGCCCGCCTCGTGGGAAAGAGAGCGAAAATCACGAGGCTTTAAACCACTGGAACATACTATCTCCATCAAGATAAGCCTAGCAAAACTTTGCTGTTCATGTTGCGAGACATACGAAATTGGTGTGGGGCCTCAGAGATAAATTTCCATTCTACTCCAACCGTTTGTGTTGTACTAGCCTCACAAGCAGTACCTTTATTATTGCAACCATAAAGCAAGTGGTTCACGGGTTCGATCCCCGGCTAGCCGCAGTTTGTTATTGATAAAATACCAGTTTTCGGTTGAGATTAACAAGTGAAGGAAGCTAGAGAACAAATGGATTTGTCAGTTAAAATAATGGGAGAGGAGAGGTATTAAAAAAATTTTTGGAGAGTTAGAGTCTGGGAAGATGGAGGGAATATTTTGAGGAATTGTTAAATGTTGATGAGATAGGGAAGCTGTGATTTCGTGCATAGGGCAGGGGGATAACATCTTGTAGGAGTGAGGAAGAGGCCAGTTTTGAGGTGGTGGAAGTTCATGAGGCAGTAGGTAAAATGAAAGGGTTCGGTAAGGCACCCCGGGTTTGAGGGATAAAGATACAAATGAAAAAACTGGGGGGGATATATTTTTGGGAGGGGTTTGGTGAATTTTTTAAAAATGTTAAAGAGGGTAAGGACCTAGGGATTGGCAGGAAGCATATTTTTTGTAAAAAGGCAAAGGGGGAAAAAGAAGTGAAAAAATTATAGGGGGAAAAGTCTTTTGAGTTTCCCTTAAAGTGTTGGTAGAGTTACTATTGAAAGAATTAAAGGTAAGACGGAGAATAGGATAGCAGATAAACAGGGGGGCTTTGAAAAGGTGGGGGTGTGTGGACCGGGTGTTTACAGTAAACATAAAAGTAAACAGTATTTGAAAAGGGCAAAAGAGGTTTTTTGGCATTTATGGTTTTGGGAAGGCGCATGACGGGGGTGGTGGGGGGGAAGGGGGCAGTGTTGCAGGTGTTGGTTGTAGGGAAGGAAACTGAAACGTGAAGGTTTTTCGAGGAAGGAGGCTCAAGTTAAGTATGTGGGAAAGGGGGAGATTTTTTTCCCAAAAAAGGTGGTCTTAGACAAGGTGTGTGATGTCACCCGAGTTTTTTTAATTTTTTATAGATGGGGTTGTAAGGGAGTAAAGCGAGGCTTGGAAAAGGGCGTGGAGTTAAAAGAAAAGAATCACCATAAAGGGGGAGCTGTCCAGTTGCCTTTGCTGATGACCTGTGCTTTTGGGGAGTTTTTGAGAAATTGAGAGATTGGTGGTTTTAAATTTTGTAGGGTGTGCAAAAAAAGAAAATTAAAAGGGGGGTTCGGAAAGACTAAGGTTATGAGGATAACAAAAGATTGGGTAGGGAAAGATTGGATATCAGATTGGGGGAGAAAGGGGGGAGGTGAATGTATTCAGATTTTTGGGGAGTGGAGTTTCAGGGATGGGTCTAGAAAGTGAGGGGAATATAGAATTGATGGGGGGAAAAAAAGGGGGGCGGGCACTTAGGGTCGGGGAGAAAAAAACTTTGTCCTTGGGGGCAAAGAGGGGAATTATGAGAGTATAGTTTTACCAACGTCTTTTATGGGTGTGAAGCAGGGGTGATGAATTTGCAGCGGGGAAGGGGCGGAGGCATGGAGATGTCATGTCTGAGGGCATGTGTGGTGTGAATATAAAGCAGAGAATTCGTAGTTTGGAAGTTAGGAGGTGCGGGATGCCAAAACTGTTGTCAGGGGCGAGGAAGGGTGTTAGGTGGTTCGGACATGTAGAGAGAATGGAGCGAACAGAATGACTTCAGAGGTATCAGTCGTAGTGGAAGGGAGGCGAGGGAGGGTCGGCCTAGGAAAGGTTGGAGGGAGGGGGTAAAAGGGGGTTTTGTGTGCGAGGGGCTCGGATTCCAGCGGGCATGTGGAGCGTGTTTGATAAGTGAATGGGGACAAATGGTTTTAAATTTGACGTGCTGTTGGGGTGTGAGCAAAAGTAACATTTATGAAGGGGGTTCAAGAAAACCCACAGGCCAATTGGTCCGGGGATGGGAATACAGTGCCTGCACTCTGAAGGAGGGGTGTTTTTTCAGTTTAAAACTTAGTGTAAAGCCCCTTTTTGGCAAAAGGAGGAGTGAAAAAGATGGCGAAAATTTTTCTTTTTCGGGCCCCCCTTTTCTTGGTGGGGAAACGGCCCCGAGTTTAATAAAAAAAAACAATTATTTGTTCCACAGTAACCCCCGAGTGGGCTCCCCCAGTAATTTTACCCAACTGTTCCATTATGGAAAAAAAACTAACGAGTCTTCTCCTTGAAATTGATGTAAAACGATATAAACCAAATTATTTCCTGTTTTAAAGATAACTATTATGGGGTTAAAGTGAACCTTAAATGTTGATATTTTGACTAAGATTGTGCTTTTAATTTGAGAAAAAGTTTATTGTGTTCTAATTAATTTAACCGCGCTTTTCCTTTTAAGCTGAAGGGGCAAGGGCGCTTTATAATATTATCTAATGCTTTTGGTACCTTGGGTTCGAAGAGTTCAAACCCCCTTAAATTTGTATTATTTTATTTGGCGAAAATATTAATTGATTTTCATGGGGAAGACCACTAGTTGCAGGGTTTTCGGGCAGCAACTTTCCCAGACGCAAGTCACGTGATCCCCCCTTACTTGGATTACCAATCCTTAAAAAAATGGCAGAGGTTCACCCATCAATCCCAAATAGTATTTTCCCTTTTACCACCCTCGTATGATCTCTGTTTTCTGTTGACTTAGTTCTGGAAACATTTAATCCCCTTTTTTAATAAATTTTGAAGTTTTAAGGGGAACTGGGTGCTAGCGACCACAAACAATTACATTTAGATTGAATGGAAGTTTATAATAGGGATAACTCAGTAACAGTCCCAGATTTTCGCTTTGCAGATTAAAGGGGGCTTTGAGAAAAACTTATATTGTTGTGGGGTAAAAAAAGAGCATCAAATGACAGTTTTTTTTTTCCTTTTTCTTTTCCCC